>JAQIWJ010000202.1:0-28854 GCA_034695185.1 Discolaimus major
TTTCAATACAACCATAGTCCCCAATCATTGGGTCTACTTTTTCACTACGGTGGTCTGGTTGACATGTGCCGGAAGCAATGCATTCATTTATTTGATATTCAACAAGTACGCACACCTTTTGACCATGAGATTGATAAGACCGAATAATCGATTTTAGGAATATTAGACGCCAAGTCAAGGATTTGATGCGTTGCGGAAGATCAGCATCCGTCGGTCCAACAATGAATCAACAAAATCTGAATGCAGCTTTACACCAATGACTGTTGCTAGCCTTCATTAGCACGATTCTTGAGTGGGTGCAAAAAAAGTGTCCAGCCAAACAGCTGAGCTTTTCATTCAACCAGTTTTCACCCAAGCATTTTTTAAAATTCTGTTTACCAGACGGCTGACGTTCTTCTCATTCGAAAGGCGAAGAATTTCTATTGTTCATTCTTTAGCTAGAAAACTTTCTGCCCAGTTCTGTTGCGAAAATTCACTTGCTACTGTGAATTCGGATTAGCTTCCAGAATGAATTCTGTGGTTATGTATTTTATGTTGTGCATATCATTTGGTATCAATGCCAGCGTGGGTATACTGAATTCCTATCCATCAAAAACCAATTATCCATTGATGCCACCAGAACCCAGTACGGGCGAACAGAATTGGAAAGTGGACATTTATCAAAGCGAAGATTTATCGATTTGTTGCTTATGTTGTAAATGGAATAATGAAAACGCGTGTCCATATTGTCATGATAAGGCATCCAAATGCTGTAAAAATTGAACAAATTCTTGGGCTTTGATGGATGCATCCTGAACTGGTCCATGATACGGTCTGTGAGCATTTGGTGGCATACTGTAACCGCTTGATAACATGTACTGCAAACGCATGGGGCTATTTCCAATTTTAATCAGGCATCTGTTCAAATGAGTGTTACTATCTTTGTGAACTCGTATGAAGAGATATGAAGATCGATAATCTGAAATTTTTGGACGCTCTCATCACACCATTATTCGCTTGAAAATCATGGTCAAGACACATTTTTGAGTACAGTAAATGGTGTTTTATCCAATGATCATGTGAAAATCGATCCGCAATCGACAACACAGAAATCGATAATTCTGATCAACTTCGTGATTATCCGTAATACTGCAAAATAAACGCAAATTTCGGATTAAGCGTAGCTGTTTTATCAGGAATTCATCTTTATATGCTTAATTTTGCTTCGAAAATGGTCTTGGGAGAGGGTTCGAAATGTTTTTGATTCTAGCGGTTACAGTACGCCATGGCATGCAAAATGCGAAACCAAAATTTAGCATACATTTTGGAACTTTCAGACCTCATCCCAAGGGCATTACTCAATCGATAAACCTGATTCACACATGCAATTCGATAGAGTCGATCACGCTCTATCTAGTGATCAGGTCAAAATTGATCTGCGATCGATATTTAGAAAATCGACAATTCTGATCAACTTCTTACATATGCATGATTTTTGAAATGTGACAACGCCAAAAGAATCAGAATATATGAAGACTTGTCATCTTGATAGTTATATTTTTAAATCGCTGATTACTCGATAACGATGTCATGAATCCGTATCGTAAAAGCATGTTTTCCAGCACATTCGACCATGCTCTTTCTGATGGCGATGACTACATTGATCATAAATCGATATTTCAAACATTATAATTTGGACGTGGTCACACCTATCACAGCACGAAATTGAATTCAATTTGATCACTCCGAAATATGCAAAATCTGAATGCATTACCAGGAAAACTTTGAATCGATACATAGTAACACTAACCACCTCGATACCAAAGCTGAAACTTTGCTGGATTAATGTGGACATGCAAGATAAATTTTGGGCAAAATTAATCAAGGTTCCAGCAGGGTGGCTAAGGGAACCACAATATCACAAAATACCCTCGGTTTGACAGGCGATAACTTTCTGAATTTTCGAGCTTTTTCAATGAAATCCCCGTCAGAAAATTCTCCGTTGTCCGCTCTGTCTTTTAGTATACACGTCATCGAAGAGGTCCCATCCGTTCATGAGATAGTCCAGTTTTATTGAAATCACTGCCCAATTATGACCCAAAACTTTATGACCCTGCCATTCCTGACCAGGCCCAAATCAAGGCCCGGCACTAGGCTCCTGAACTACCCTCGTGGGGGTCAGCAAATGCTACAATTCGGATCCGCAAGAGGTTAACATTCGACTTTGCCTGCCCCTAAAAGGCAGTGGTTCTTGCTGACCAGAAATCGATAATTGATATTTTTGATCAGGTATTATGCACATTTCACGTTTGCATAGCCAATGATTTTAGTCAGCCAAAAACAATCAAACACACTTGACATTCCTGATCATTTCTAGCATATAAAAAGACCATAGGTCATCCTATATTTGACCAACCGGTCTGCAAATCATCAGATTTAAACCGATTTACACGTATTTTCTATTCGATCCCAGGTGTCACTTGTCAACAATATCAAACATAAATGTAAAGGAACATGCAGTTATAGACGAAAGCCCAACTGAGTTCATCATCAGCATGAATCATTCTAACATTTTCCTTGCTTTCTCACGTCGATTCTTCGCGTTCTGCATACTTTGAAACGGATTCATACCCAAGCATAAGAATTGACCGCGTTTCTTTTTTCGTCTTTTAACCTGAAAACGAGGATGTTTCATTTGATTGCATGGGAAACTTTTTCTCACAATGCTCCAATTCTGGTCAGCATGTGAATAATCGCATTCAATATCAGGGTGAATATGGCCATCCGTTACGCTTACCTTGCCCTTATCATAGTCTTCATTCCATTCGTCACCGACAACACCGTCACTTACTGCACCATCGTTATCGACCACTAGATTGTCAAGGGCATTCGTGGTGCCAGCCCAGGATTTCACTGAAACAAAATGCACTTCAGTACCAGTCTTGGCCAATCAAGAAATTCTTACCTGAGCCACCATATCCTAATCGGTTTTGCGTTTCCAATTCATGAACGATATCCCGTCCAGATTCCGCATGAGGTCCATTTCCGTTTACAGCCACCGCTGATCCGTTTCTCTTGGCTTTCTTCGCTTTCTTTCGATCATAGTCGTCGGTTCTCTTCCGTTTGTGCCGTTTGCGATCTTCTGATGCGTTGTCTTTGTCCGAAACAGCTGCCTCCGCCACCGAAGTAGATTGTTCCGACGGTTCCATAACTTCTCGATCCGATTTCTTCTTCTTCTTTTTCTTTTTCTTCTCTTTGACAGGCGAGGAAGTACCGTTTTCGAAATGATCTTTCTTATCGCTCTTCTCTTCGATAGTCGACGAATCAGCGTTTCTGCCATGATCTTTCTTCGACACCACAGCCTCGGCTACAGACGAAGATTCTAGAGGTGCAGATGCCACAATTGCAATCGCATTGGATATCGATTTCGCTGGCGTTGGCATTTGCGATTTCGAGGCAGCTATTGGTGATGGTGGCGTCGGTATTCGGACGTAGAATAATAAATAAGCGCCGGATGACTTCAGAGCGTTGGTTGGTGACACTGCTGCAGCCTGAAATAAAATCGACATTTAGCACAAAATAACGATCTTGAACGAAAATTCTTACTCTGTTATCATCCAACAAGTGCCATTGATCGCAAGGATTCCTCACAAACGCGTAGTAGTGGCCAGACCGAGTTGATCGCCCATGGTGAACGATGACACCGTACAATTTGTAACTGACAGGACGACCCTGAAATAACGAGGCGTCAATCACACGAAACGAAGGCAAAACTTGGTCTTACCTGTTTCTCAGTCATATACGGACGCAAATTCAAACGTTCCGGATACGCGATGAAGCGATCGATTTTGCCAAAATGATCAAATCGCTTGAGTTGTATCGTCAAGACGTTTGGTGCTTGATGGATCGTGAAAATCTTCCTGGCTGACACGCGACGTTTGCATCTGAAACCAAAGATCCATCAATAATATGCAACAGACCATCACATCATGCTTACTTTGGACACTTGTAGGCGTTCTCGTTAGCCAATGTTTCTGCCCGCGTGAAATGAGCCAATGCTGTTTCCAATGAATTCGCGTGCTTCACTTCCACGCTCAAATCCAGGAATGGATCGTAGGTTGTCGAGTCGAAGTGGCAATTATTGCAGACGACTGAAAGAAGAGGATTTGCGATGAGAGTAAACGCATCATGATGCATCAGAAACAGAGCAGAATACGCACCTTCGTTTTTATGGTAGCCACCAAATATTCGACCAATTACTGATGTTTCTTTCGTGAACAAATCCAGCCTGCAAAAGAGAGCTATTATTGCGAACAAATTCAAAACATAGCAAACAACTTACTTCTTTCCTTTGACCTGATTCAACGCTGCCGACTGCATCGCGTCCACGAAATAACGCAAGAATTCATGGGCATCCTCTTGCCTTCCATACGAATGCGATTTCATAAAGCCTAAATAAGGCCATTGCAATGTTGGAATTAAAGTCAAGAAATCAGACTTACAGCGTACACGATTAACCACCTGGTTCGGAGCCATCGCCCTTCCGTTTGACAACGAAAATAGTTGTTGGACGTGATTTCTCGTAAGGCACAATGCGCAGAAACCCGTTGAAGCAGGGCCTGAAAGAAGATCTGCTCAGATCTTTTGACTTACACAAATCAAATAGCAGCACTTACACTTTCCAGTATCGTGTTCATCGCCCAGTAAATAATTCACCAAAGGCGCAGTGTTGGTGAGAACTTGGAGAACGCTATTGAGGAAACACGTGTTTCCAAGATTATGCAATCCGACGGCTGTAAAAAAGCACTAGTTATAATTCGTAAAAGCAAAGAACCCAGAATTACCTGTAGATCTCCTCAAATTTGCATCCCAATTCAGCCGAACCTGATCCGCAGGAAATATTTCGAACATCGGAGGCGGAACATCGCTTCCATTTGCTTTTGATACAATCTTCTTCACCACAGGAATGCTCGGTTCAAATGAATTCGGAAATGGTGGTGCTGAAAAGACAGCCGTGTCAGAATCTGATATCGAGAATTCGAAAGAGTACTTACACGACGGGCCTGCTTGGCATGGTTGTACTCTGGTGTTGAAACTAATTGACCCGAATGCCGGTTGTGAACGTAATTTGACGTATTTCGATTTCAACGCTTTCGTTTCGCTTTCGAACGGCTTTCTGGCTGGTATGAACTGAAATAAGCGACAGTAATTAATCGGAGGAATATCAGAATTAAATTTAGTTTCATTCAGAGGCGATAAACGCACCCGTGAACCTTTCCTCTCATTTTTACTCACCTGAATAGTGCCATTCAATATTATACTGGCTTGATTTGAAACTTTCAATTTTTTATCCAATGATGATCCGTTGTATGGTTTAAACTTTTTCCCCAATAAAGTCGCTCGTAAAATATCGTCCACAAGCGGCATTTCATTGAATTCTACAGTTTCATTGGGAGAATAAATTCCAATTGAAATTTGGAATTTTTCAATTATTTCTTTTTTTTTTGGAAAAATGCCCAACTTCCGGGTGCAACATGGCGCAGCCAATTTGCAATAAGCGGCGTTCGCCAAAAACTGGTTCAAATTTTCGATTGCGCAATTTCGACTACAGTACGCCTTGCTTGATTTATTGAATTTTCTCGAATAAAATTGCATAAACGGAATGTATTGCATGATTATCAAAAGCATATCAAGCTAGACGACCTACATTCTCTTTGAATTGACCAATCATATTTCCAGCTGGGTTATAATTGGCTACGACATAAGTTTTCCCGTCTTTGGCCAATGCATAACCGAATCCAACTTCTTTGCTAGATTTCCAGACCATTTGTGTAAAATGACCTGTATGCAAAGGGTCATAAGGAATTTCAATTTGAATAACTCGAATGCATACCGCATGCAGTTGATGGTTGATTGTAATTGTATTGTTTTATTTCCGAATACCAACTTTCGACGACTTGAGATGCTAAAAATGCTTCGATTAATCGTGGATCTAGGCTGGATTTCGTTCAAAATCCAAAAAATGCGTACGTGGAATATGACTAGCGCTATTATAACCCATAAATAAATTCTCTCCGAATTCTGATCTCGGACGATGTTGCAAGGATCCAACCTTGGCCAAATGATCAGCCCAATCCTGAGCATGCGAATTCAACTTTTCCGAAATGGCCAAATTACACGAACCGTGTTTCGCTCGTTTCTCATTATGCAAACGCAATAATTCCTTCCTGAAATCACCCAATGATAATGGTGACGCATTTTGGGTTTTTTCGTTTGACTTCCCTGAAAAACATGTTTCCTTGACTTTGGATTTGAATGCGTGTTCTGGCAACTTGCCAAAGAAATTTGGCATATTGAAACGTGGTCTCGGCGTTTCTGACGCCGAAGCTGACGCCGCGGGTTTTTCGATTTGGATCATTTCCTCGGTTACAGTACGACCGTCAGGACCGGTTTTTTGAATGATCGTCTTCATTTTGACCGTTCCATCCGGAAGATGTACGCGTTCGGTCCTTTCCGATGTCCGAACGGTAGTCGTATTTTTCCACGTAGCCATATCCTTTTTTGGGCTCGAAAAGTTTACAGTACCAACTTTTTCCCAAGTGGAATATAAGCTTACATGAAGCTAACAAAAGTTTAGCCTTTTTGTACGTACAAGGCCGAATAGCTGTAAACGCTTTTCATGACATTGATACCGTCGAGAAATGCAAATATGCCTTTACGCCAATGTAAGCAATGTATAAAAAGACTGATTCAGCCCATTCCGAATCACATGGGGGGAAAATGCGTGTATTTAAAATTCTGCATTCGAAATTCCATTGATAAAAGCACGATCACATGGAAACGCGTGGACGACGATCCACGTCATCGATTAGTAATGGGCATGAATAATCGATGTTTAGTAATCTCAATTCAGCACAGTATCCTTGAAGCGTCCATTTTTGATCACATATTGTCCAGAATGTGATTGATTTTTGTTACTAACCACGGCGAATGATTTTTCCTATCGGCTAATGGGCAATAATCGGGCAATCGATACGGTTCCATGATGGTTTCCGGTCGATCGTCGTCGTCGTTCAATATGATCAAGCACATGTCCATTTTGTACCAAATGAATAATCGAATCTCGTCTTGCTGTTCGTCCAACGGATCCGGATCCAGAAGCACCAGCAATTCGCATGGAATCACCTCCAACGAAGAGGCGAAATACCAATCCATCGATGTTTCGTAAAGTGAAATCCCGAATTCCAAACCGGTCACGATCAAAAAACTCGGTCCAGTTTTGTAATATATCCATACGGCCAATGGAATACTCAATGCCAAATTCGATAATTCCAATACGATGGTCAATTGGACGAGAATCGCGTCGATAATCGTGTCCGAATTTCGTGAACAAGCTTTCATAGCGTATTCGGCCAATATGGCTAATATGAAACCGATAATACAGCAATGATAAGCCCAGTTTTGTAATTTCAAATACCAATACGAATCCGGATTGATGGACGGAATTTCATTCAACCATACCGCGTAACGAATACAATCCACTGTCAAGGATAAGAATAATCGACGACGTTTTTTTCGATTGAATATTTTGCCCCAAACAGCATCCGTAGCCATTTTCAAGAAATATGACCGATTTACACCGAAACAAAACCGAATACTGACCATCCGGAAGGTAAATGGCCATATTGCGCAATGTAAACCGCGTCGCGCGTTTGAGTTTGAGGTAAGCAGTCGTGCTGCGCGATTGTTGCGCTTGTGTTGATGACGACCAGTTTTGGGAGGAAAAAGTTTTGAGAAATTTCTCTTGCTAAATTTTCAAGAAAAGTAATCACAGCTTATTATTCGGAATCTATTATAATCATGGCATCTAATGATGATGAAAGGCAAGAATCAGTTAATAGTTTTAAGGTAATGAAATTAGTATTATTTATTTCTGGAAAATTTCATGAAAATTTATTTCAGGAAATTTGTGGTGTCAATCAGGATAACATCGCTCATAATTTCTTGGAACGATGCGAATGGGATTTAGAAGTGAGTATGAATTTTCTGATCTTGATTTCTGATGCGAATTGTTCGTCAACACGATCATTTTTTCAGATGGCTATTCAAGAATTTTTGAACGAAAAAGAAGGCCGACCATCGGTGATGTCTCGCGAGAGGATGGAAAATATTGCCAATAATCGACTGCAAGAACAGCGTCAGGCGGCGGTTATTCGCAGGCCGGCTCCTATTCGGTGAGTATTTTATTTTTATCTTACTTTCATCTGTCACAATGCTCAATATTTTAGGCAAGCCGGACCATTGACGTGGAGCGAATGGGCTTGGTCAATGATCACTTTTCCAATACGATTCGTGACTACGACCGTCTGGGATATTATTTCCTTCATTTGTAAATACTGATCATCTCAGTTGTCCTCAAGAATATCACCTGATAATTTTAGATCAAACGTTCCTGTCGCCGTTTCAACGAGCAATTACGGATCCAGTAGCTGACGTCGCTCTGTTCGCGAGGGATTTCAATGGAAAGTATGGTGCTGCGCATCCGAATTTCTATCAAGGGTCATACAGCATGGTAAGTGATGCTTTATATTTTCCCGAATTCCAGAATGGTATTTTGGATAGCTGACTCATCAAAATTGCATTTTTTAGGCTTTGACCGATGCCAAACGGGAGCTGAAATATTTATTGGTTTATTTGCACAGCGAACTGCACCAGCATACGGATCGTTTCTGCAGGTATGCGTTGTTGATTTTCATAAAGTATCTCTTGATGACCTGACCATTTTAGGGAAACGCTTTGCGATCGCCGGCTGATCGATTTTATCAACCGTAGAGACATGCTATTTTGGGGATGTTCGGTTCGACAACCAGAAGGATATCGAGGTAAGAATTGTGCGCTTCAGAAGCTATGATGCATTTTAATGCAAATATTAGTTTCAGTCTCGATGGCCATGCGAGAAACGACATATCCGTTTATGGCCCTCATTTGCCAACGCGATAATCGTATGGTGGTCGTAGTTCGCCAGGAAGGCTTGTGCACGACGGATGAATTGTTGGAGATTCTGACGTTGGCCATCAACGACAATGATATTTACCTGCGATTGGCCAGGCAGGAGAGGTGAGCCGTAAATTATTGATGGCTTTCTCAAGGCATCAAACGCATCGTTTTCAGGCAACATCAGCAACAGAATCAATTACTTCGACAACAGCAAGAAACCGCGTTCCAAGAAAGCCAACGTGTGGATCGTGAGAAAGAACGTCGTCGTCAGGAAGAAGTACGTCAACGCCAAGAAGAAGAACGTGAATTAGAACGTCAGGAGCAAGAACGATTGGACCAACGTCGACGTTGGGAAGAACACAGGGAACACGTCCGTCGTACGTTGCCACTGGAACCGGTCCAAACGACCAACGTAGCTGACGTCGTCCGCGTCAGTTTGAAATTCCCGAGTGGAGCTCGATCGGAACGTCGTTTCTATTTATCGGACTCTTTGGAACTATTGCACAAGGTGGCGTTGTGTCACGACGACTGCCCGCAGAATTTCTCCATCATCAACGTGTATCCGAGGAAAGCGTTACGTTGCCATCGCGATCTGGAGAATGTCGATGACCAAACGCCTATCCCAACATTCAGTCAATCCGGATTGACCGGCAGTATTACGTTGTTGGTTCAAGATAATGAAGCTTGAATCAAATTTGATATTCATTCGAGGATTTTTTTAAATTGCTTTCCTCACCATCACTTTCATGGAACTGGTAATTTAGATTTGCTGTATGAAATGCAATATGGGAAATTCTATGTAAATTGCTATACAATGATTTGCGAATTATGTACTAATTGGTAAATTCAAAAATATCATGATATTGAACAAATAATGATCCGTTATGACATAAAATGCATGTTTGAATAATCACTGATCACTATTCAGTCTAATGCGATGGATAATAAATTACTTCAGTCCGATTCCCGGATCATCCCAATAAATCCGCCAATTCATCTTGCGCTTTTGGTTTCGCCTTTCCGTCTGGCAGTCTTTGATTCATAGCCGAATTGATGCTAGCGTCCAATACACTCGGTTGATTCCAATTGACGGCGGTTCCCAATGAAGGTGATTTGACGATTGCTTGCGGAGACGGACCAGGCGGCGGCGGGATCATGGAATTCTGCGGTCTCAATGCACCAAAGCTCTGCTGCTGCGGTGGCGGCGGCGGTGGTGGTCGAATTGGTGATATTCCAGTCGGCCATTGTTGCTGTTGTTGCGTCGACATCGGAGATACCATTCGATTAGGACCAGTAGGACCACGAAGCGTTTGCTGTTGACTCTTGAATATATCCAATGACGCGAATGGATCAGTTGAACCGGACGGCTTTGGCTGTTGATACGTCGACTGCGCTTGTGACGATACTGCGGAAAAGTCCGATAAAATCCTGACGTTTCCAAACGCCCCAGACGGTGACTGTAGAACGTTGAATGATGGATTGGCCATCGATAACGACGTAGTCTTGTTGCTGGTGGGCATGGGATCCAATAACCCGATGTTGTTCAATGACGATGGCGTCGTGGTTTTGCTTGCGGTACTAGTGACCGGTTCCAATGGCGTTGTTTGACGCAATTGCAACGTTTTCTCTTGCTCTGCCGCCAATCTCCGTTTGTCTTCCAAACTCAACGCGCCACCCTAAAAATGAAACAGGTTTACTTACATCTATCAATGCTCAATTTCAAAGAGACATACCCGCTTTTCCGTCGACGGTTTCGTCGATGTTGGTACCAACGACGCCAATTTATCATTGGAACCCTAAAAACCAAGACCGTAACAAATGCATCACAAATGCAACGGGCTTACCTTCATGTCAGAGTGATTAGAATTCGTGCCGACCATCGAATCATCCGTGGATCCAGTTGCTGCGGTTTGATCCAATCGACGCCGTTGTTCTGTCTCCACTTTGTTCAGCATATCTCGAATCAGGGACATAAACGCGTCGAATTGTCGTCCGTTCAGCGCTTGTTCAACGCAGGACGTGACCAAGAACGGCAGGCATACTTTGGCGCATATATCTTTGCCCAATCCGCCGAATTTTGCACACTTGAATGATAAATGGAACACGCCTAAAACGAGCATTGTTAGGTAGAGCCACACGGCAGCAAAGGTAAATTTGCTTACCCAATACCGCCATTAAAACAGCCGGATCCCGAGATTGTATCTTGGCCAAAGCAGGCAATATTTGCTCCGTCACTTGCCATTTCTCCAAATTGTCCAATAACCGACCCAAGCAAAGCAAAGCGTTCACGCGTACCTGAAAGAAAGATCAATCTTAGATATGGCCAAGATTCTCATCTGATATATATCCAAAAATTAGCCACACTTACCGATAAGACGTTCAAATCCGTGGCCAGTACCAATAATCGTGGCACTATTCGCTTCCGCATAGCTTCCGGATCGATCAGAGCCATCAATTTGGGTAAGCATTGCGCGCTCGTCTCGTGCAACGTAGCCGAATCCGATTCCAAGGCGTTGCAGGCCATCGGTACTAATACGCGACGTGAATCGTCCAGGGATAATTTCGATAATATCAATTCCGTTCTTTGAAGAATTAAGTGCCATGCCTAAAAATGACCGCTGTTATCTCTTGACATGATCAAGGAATGGCGTACCTGGTATGCTTTCTCCAATTGCAAAGCGGGTTCCAGTGCAGGTAATGCGAATTTGGCGAATTCCCTTTGATCCAATAGTTCGGCCGCTTGTAATACGGACGGCAGTACTAATGGAACATTTTGCGGGTGGTGTCGCATTTCATCGGCCAACGCTGGTAGTACGCGTCTTGTGAGAATTCGCTGAAATAATATTGATTATTAGCTAATTATCTCGCAATATGGACATCAACTTACTTTTGGAAAAGACGAGAATGTTGTGGGCAGTGTTTTGAAGAAATTGACTTTCTCCGAACCTTCAATCAGCCGCAGCGATTCCAGACTGGATATCATTTTGACGCCGGGATCATCGAAATATTTGATCTAGAAACCAAAATTAGCGATGTGAATACAGTAATGAAAAGCATAAGCATAGTTTTACCTGAAGTAACTGCGCGGAATCTGGCCTCAATTCCGGAGTAAATTGTAAGCACAACTTGACGTCTTCACGGATGATTTCAGGAATGCCATTCAATTTGCCTTGTGGCAGTGTTTTCATCTCAAAACGGACATTTGCTATGCAAGTCAAGAAATAAAAAGAACTGCTTACGCTCTCGCTGTTCTTCCTGAACGAGGAAATATCATCGCGGTATTCGAATAGCCGTTTTCCCTTGTTGAATATCGAGAATAGCACTAATCCCACTGAATAAATATCCGATGCTACGTCCACTCGACCGCCAAGCGGTAATTCTGGTGCGGCGAAATCCAGTCGTGGCCTGGCGAATGACGGCATTTGCGTATCGTAATCCACATTCGGATAAGAAGCCTAGAATATATAGATACGATGAGCATTATCCTTTTATCACAACACTTGCATACCGGTTGATCTGTAGACGAAATGCTCGCCAAGCAGAATTCGAATCCGGCCAACTTCCAGGCGTTTCGCTTCGTGATAATAATCGATTCCGGGCAAATATTGCGATGAACCATACGGGCGTCGAAATGCAGAAATCGCAATGCCTCCACAACCTGAAATCAAGGCTTGGCTCGTCGTCAGATGCTCAGAATATGTCCAAATGCCTCCTTACTTCTTGAAATCCCATCTTTATCTCGATGTCGTCCAAAGTAAAATTCCGTAATTCTGCTGCCGCTGATTCTGATATTGCGGCCGTTGACGGCGTATCGTCGTTGACGCCTCCACTCCCGGCCGCGGGTGGTGATAAAATATTCGCTAAACTGGCCAACACCGGTTCCGTGCAAAAAGCTAGTGAATCCCTGAAATAATATGCGGATTAGGAAACTGATGCATACGCAAAAAACCAGTTCATCCATACTTCGCTTCTTCCAACGCATGTTCCACAACCAGTAATCGCGGATGACGTAATCGAGTCAATTGCTGAATCCCTTTTTTGACGACTTCCAGAAATAGATCGCGATCACGAGGTGGCCATTTTTCGATATGCCGTTTTTCTAGCCACCAAACGGAGACTTCCTAAAAATCACAAATCAGGAGAAAGTGCCATATCATTTTCAGAAAAAATTACCTGTTTTGTGCTTTTCTTATATCCATCGTAAATTGTCCAACATAAAGATGGGCCTGCATTAGCAACGGCAGTAGTAGCTTCATATTCACGACTAATCGGATTTCCGGGAAGAGCGGATTCAACTGTAGATTTCACCGTCGATACGGCTGATCGTAATTTATACAAATAATCCATAATTTCCACTGCACGCCGCTGCAGATGATTTCTCGTCGAAAAATGGACACCGATGTCAATGGGATTGGGCTAATATCACGTTGGACTAGAAAAACGATCGATCAGTGAATACGGATTGCTCAAAATCGATTTCGATATGAAAATATTTGAGAATTCCAAAAAACCACTTTCCAGAAGGATTACGGTATAAGTCGCCCGTTAGCAGACAACTTATCTTCAAGATGCAACCGCTTATAGCAAATTTAATATTGGATCATCAAATGCATGGACGAAGGCAAATACAGTATGCCAATCCCGAAATTCATGAAACAGATAATACTGACTGCCAGAAATTGCATGATCATCACATAAGCAGCGTAGAAAATATTGAAATTCCATCATGAGCAAAGGCACTCCGATCAATATAAATTAGTAAATTCGAAAACAATGAATTTGCCTAGTAACGAATACAAGAACGAACATTCCATCGAGCCACAGAATGAACCGGAATACAAAAAAAATCTGCCTACATTCTCTTCCATCATCGACGTCCATTCACCACCAGTAGAAACGAATGTACAGAAGCAGCAGAATGACCAAGATGACGATCAGGCCGATTTTCATGAGCGAACTTCGCAAGTTCAAATACCGAGCGTCTTGCTTGTACTTCTTGCTCAACACGGACAAACCGGCCGCTTTGTCGTCCAAAACTGAAAGATAAAACTCACCGTCATCTTCGGGCCAGTGGTCATAAAGAAAAAATACTTACTGTTCAGAGCTTCTCCGCGATGAATGACGTCCTCGATATTCTGGACCATGATGCGTTGGACGTCTTGCAATTCGGAATGTACAGCGTGCAATTGACCGCGAGATTGTTTGTCCACGTATTTCTTCTTCGCATTCTGAATGTAACCATCTGAAAAGAAGGCGTTCTCAATGAAAAGCAATTCGACATGAGTCCGATTTCAGACCCAGTCAGGTTTTTAAAAACTAAACAGCTACTTACCGAATTCAATGAAGTGATATGGCCTGCCAACAGTATCGATTTTTCCACCGTATTGAGTGATGAATTCGCGAGCGATATCTTCCAGAAAGGCGAAGGCTAATTTCGGCGGGAAATTCTTCTCGCACAAACACAGGAAACAGGCGCCTTGCTCGATGTAATAGCTGAAAGAACATTCAATTAGTCCTAATAAATGGGACCAATCTCCAATAAACTTACTGAAACACGTACGGGCCGCTTTCCAATGTACATTTCTTGGGCGAATCCGGTTGCAATTTTCGAAACAGCAATTTCGCCTGGGTCGTGTACTTCGTCATACTTTGGTCGTGCTGAAAACAGGATTGCGTAATTTCAATGAAATTTGTTTCTAAATGTTTTACAAACCTGTTCATCGCCTTCAATGGATGTAGCCAATGGCAAACCGTCCGTCACGCGGGCGATCATCGTTAACAGTACCATTTTTGATGATTGAATTCGACGATCGATCCGTTGGTGAATATCTGATCAACAAGATTTACATAGGAATCGTGGAAAATCGGATTGTATTCTTCATGCATGAAAATCCAAAGCATTTTCTGTTCGTCAACAAAAATTCGGCCACGAGGCCAACGCGCACATGGACACGCATTGCAATTTTAGGGGTAGGTACAACTTTACAAAATAATTATCATATGTCAAATAATTCTAAATTACAAAAGAAAATCTGTAGATAGAATAATATGAGGTATGTTATCGATTTTCCACGCATATTCATGCTTCCAAAAAGAGAATCTTAGCGATGCCGGTTTTCTATATCTTGAATCTCAATTTTACCACCGCTGGTGTCCACAAGAATTTTAGAATTTTCAGTAAAAAAATGATTTTGACAAAATTTCCCAAAAGTTGATGAATTTAAAATTAGTTCCTAATCCAAACTGCTTCAGTTTCATTTTATTATCGTCTCATCTTCTACCTTATCATTAGCATTATTCTGCACCCTCCTAGTTTTTGAATAACGTGACATTATTGACAGACAGTTTGGCTCATTGCCAAGATTTCTCAGCTGAAGAAATTCGTTTTCGTCGATTATACGTAAACATCAGCTTAGTCAAATAAGAGCGATTATTTTCTAACGGAAATGCAGGAGAATAATGAAAGGCTGGAAGTGAAGGTGAGGATGGGTTTTGAAGTATTCTTTGCGTAGGCATTATGCACTGCTTTGTCAAGCGGAAAACTGATAAAAGGAAAAATGAACGCCGTTTTGTTTTGCAGGATCTCGCCTTCCGTGGTATTCGCCGATTACGCGTATTCCCGTCTACTAATTGGGACGCGGCCGGATTTAATGGTCAAACGCATTATCGTTTATTGGCCATCTCAAACGCGTACGGATTAATATTTGTGGCATGGCCAACACAAGGTAATCCCTTTCATTCTTTTCTTCCTTTTTTTTATCTTTACAATCCTGGTTTTATAGGCTTGAAAGTAATCCCGACGACCGAAATTCATCGATTCTTGAACGATCCGCCCAAAGAACGCGATACGGAAATCGCCAATTTCAAGCATGCAAACGTTGAAGTGGATCGAGTGGCCGGATCTTCGCCGATTGTTCGCCTGCATTGCAATTGCGACGGGACTCTATTAGCCGTCGTGTACGATAAACCGACTCCGATTGCGCATATTTACGATGTGAAGGCGTTAGCACCAGAGGTAAGCGATTTCTAATGATAACGTTGATATTATAGTTCTAATCAGGTGTGTTTGTTTTCAGTATCCTGGTCGAAAACCAATCGCTCCAATTTGTCGTATCCGTCTGGACGACGTTGACGGCAGCGCTATATGCGATTTCGAATGGAATCCAACGTCGCCGGATTTATTCTGCTCTTGCTGTACGTCGGGTACGGCCATGGTCTTCAGCGTCAATACGAATCAAGCCAATACGTTTACGTTGCAAGGCGTTATCAAACGGACGCAATATGAGCTCGCTACGTGTGGTAAGAGATCATAGTTCAACTTCTTTTATCAAAACCGCTAACTGAAGTATTATTTTTCAGTGTCGTGGAGTCCAAAAGGAAAGCAATTGGCCATTGGATTCGAGAACGGCACCGTTTGCCAATTCAAACCGAACAATTTACAATTGACGAAGAAATGGTCTCCGCCGTCTCAACAAACGGCTGCTGCATTATTCCGACTGGTGGATTTATCCTGGGTTTCTACGAATCACTTCATGCTCGTCACGACCGGCGGAAATGCCACCGGCGATCAACTTCTATTGGTGCACTTATTTTTACCGAAAGACGCGAGTGGTGGTCAATTGGTTTATACGAATTACGACGACGTATGCCTCGGATCAGCCGGCGAGAGGAAATGGGCGCCGGCCAGATATTTGATACATCACGTTCAAGAATGGGCGATGTTATTGTGTTCGTCGACGATTTCGTTGGAAACGGCCGTTTTGGGTTGGATGTCGGACGTCAAACGGTGGTACCTGTGGGATTTGGAAGACGATTCGAGATGCCAGTTGCCGTTAACCGCCCAAAGCGACGAGTGTTTCGCAGTCGGAGCAGATATTGATAGAACGCCAGTGGAGCCTGTGACTTTGATGAGTAAGTGTTGAAATTCTACTCATTTACATGAAGTAAATACCAGATTCTTTCAGGCACCGATGGCGAGGTTATCAAAAATTTGCCACCAGCTCCTATTTTCCTGATTTTATCGACCGACGGCCTGATATGTCCATTTCGAATGGTTTACACCTCGTCAAACGATGCCTTATGTCGACCAGCAATGAAGATTCAAAATTGGAACGACGTCAAAGTCGGATTGGCGATGGGACCAACTGCAATTACAACTACGGCTCCCGAATCAGGTGGAAGCGGAGACGTTTCGACATCCGTGACACTGCCGTTATTCCAAAAGAAGCAACCGGCCGCCACAGTTGGACCGCCAGCACCACCGAATGCCACCGTTGCAGCTGGTGCTGGAAATCTCCCACGACATCCGGTGGCACCGATATTAAATGCCAATCAGTCGCAGCAGCCGGAAATCGCCCAAGCTCAGCAAGAGGCGATTGAAGAACGGGAGGAAAGAGAGAAGAATAGAATGTTGAGAACGGAAGTAATAAAATGGGTAAGCAAATCATTTGCTTCAATATTGAAAATCGTATTTTAGTTCTTTTTTTAGGCCATCGATTTCCAGAAGCAGTTGGTGGACGCCAAGACGAGGCTTGCCGAACCCTTGACAATGCCAGGGAATCGCGATCAATTGGCGGAGCAAACTAAGAAATTGCTGGATATTGAAGCTAGAATTTTGGAGCTTACGGCTAATCAGGTATGCTCTATGAAGTATTTATTTTGCGCATTAATGGCGTAAGCATTATTTCAGGACCAGAAATCACGTGCGGGTCAGCTTCGATCTTCCATATGCGGCCAGTTTATACGAGCGGATCAAATGAACTTGCTAATGGAACGTCGTCGTTCACAAGAATTCAAAACACTGCTGCGTTATCGTCCGTTGACGGAAAAGCAAGAACAAGATCGAGAAAAGCTGCGGCGGAAATTTCGTGATGCTCGAAAGACCGTTGATGAATTGACCGGCCAAGTGGAGCGGCTCAATTTGGACAATTTGCTGCAACCGAAAAGGCGGAATGAACGACCGACGTCGACGAAAGCCGAAAAGAATTCATTGGAGAAAATCTACAGAAATTTGGCGAATATGCAAACCATCGTAGCGATGCGTCAACAACGTGTGGATGTGGTCAGAATTCAGTGGACCGAAATTCGATCCACCTGCTCAGATCAAGAGATGTTGTTGGGCAGGTGTGTGCGTTTTAGCCTACCTAGGTTTCTGCAATTCTAAGAACCCCGATTTTTAGGAGCGCTATGGATGATACTGACCGGTTATCGAAATCACTTATGGCGACTCGGATTAACGACGATTCAACGGATTTGGATATCTCTGCAATGAAGAAATCACCCGGATCGACTGCCGTTCGGACGTCGTACAAAATGAATGAATCGTTGAAGCGGCTGTTGGAAAAGCGACAATCTACACCCAGAAGAACGACGGTACCAGTGGCGGTTAGGACCATTGCAATTGGTTCGACACCAGCGTCAGAGCCTCCGAAACCCGTTCCAAATCCGCCGAAATTGGTTTCCGAACGTCCGCAATCAACCGTGTGGGAGCAGCCGAAGCCAGTTCAACAGCCGCCCAAATCGACGCAAGCAACACCGCCGAAATCAATCGTATGGGACCAACCAAAACCAGCTCAAATGTCGTCCAAGCCGACGCAAGCAACGCCGCCCAAATCAACCGTGGAAGCAGTGAAACCGGCGCCAGATCAAAATCAAGTGGGATTGGAAAAGCCGAAACTGGTTCAGGATGCTGCTAAATCGATACTGCAACAGCCAACGCCATTACTGGACACGCCGAAGCCAAGCCAGAAGTCAGCATCAATTCAACAGCAGCAGCCAACGTCGGTGGTCAAACCATCAACGATTTTACAAGAGACGCCCAAATCAACATCAGTGGTTAAACCATCAATCGCTGTGCAAGAGACGCCCAAATCAGCTCCGCAGCAGCCACCAAAGCCTACGCCAGCAATTTCATCGCCAGCACCGATATTTGCGCCCAAAACGGTTGCAGAACAAACGACGACTACTGTGCCATCAGTTCCAACTTCGACATCCATTGCCGCATTGCCGACTGAGCCGCCGCCATCAACTACAGCAGCCACAACAAAAACAACAGTAGCGACCCCGGCTCAAGAAGAAATGAACGGTGGTGGCGATATGGAGGCAGAACCGCTCACAACTGCCAACGTCGTTACTCCAGCGGCACCAGCAATTACGGTTGCATCTGGTTTGGGTTCGATGGCACCAGCACCATCCACAACATCACCAGCAACAACAAGCGGCGGCGGTATTTTTGGCAGTGGAGGATTCTTCAGTGGTTTGGGCGGTCAACCGTCACCCGAAGCGGCGAAGAAGAATGTATTCGCCTTATCATCCGGATTCAGTTTTGGATCTCCATTGGGATCTGGATCAACGCAGAACAAAACATTATTCGGTGGAACGCCACAAACAACTGCTGCAGCTTCACCGCCTTCGTTTGGATCTCTCGCCGGAACGGGAACGTTGCCTTCATTCGGATCATTTGGTGGTGGTGCAACGACGAATGTGCCTCAACAACAACAACCGTTCGGTAGTGGTTCTCCGAACATGGCGCAACAAGGATTTGGCGGTTTTGGAGGCACACCGCAGCAAGCTGTTGGAGGTAAGCTCATTATGGTTGTTCTCCGTTAATGCAAGGTTGACACATGCTATTCTAGGGTCTCCTGGTTTCGGTTCAAAACCGACGTTTGGAAGTTCCAACGTATTCGGTGGTGCTGCGGCGTTTGGTAGTCCTGGAGCGAGTCCAAGCGGTGGATCAATTTTCGGCGGTTCAGCCAGTTTCGGTCAAAATGCCGCACCCGCAGCTGGTTCTTCACCGTTCGCATCGTTGGGCACTGGTGGTGGTGCAGGATTTGCTGCGTAAAAGTTCTCTGCTTTACTATTGGAATGTTTCTAACTGTTCTTTTCTAGATTCGCACGTACACCAATGCCAACGTTTGGATCACTGGCGGTCAATGCGGCTCCAAATGTAGTGGCTCCAGCTACGCCGGTTCAACAGCCGTTCGGCGGTGGAAGCGGTTTTGGCGGCGGAAATGGTTTCGGCGGTTTCTCTGGATTCGATTCGCCATCACCATTGCAAACTCAACAGCAACAACCGTCCATCTTTGGTGGTCAACAACAACAAGCACCTCAGCAACAACAGCAATCGTCATTCTCGCAATGGCGTTAAAGATATTAGATAACCAAATTTATGCTGACCGATTGGATTGCTATGAAAATTTGATGTATATACATCATTGAGATCAATGTAAAATTTCAAAATTAATCCCTAGTATTGTATTGAGCGATTAGTCGATTATATCGACTGAATTCTTTTTGATCTTGGAATATTTTGTACGGCTGATCATGTCGAGCCCAATATTTCAGCTATGCTCGCAACGAATACGAATGTCAGGGACGACAGTATTCGAATGGTGACGAATCAGGACGATTGAAATAATGGCATTACGATTATTACGTCATCGATCGACTTCGGCCAATTCGAACTGTTTATTTACCAATTCGTCATCCGCATGTTTACCGTCGAGATTTTCGAATTATCAACGTCGTCCGTGGACATCATCGGATGGACAACGACGATATTTCACAGCCACACAAGCGGCGGCCGCATTACGACCATTCTATTTCGCCGTGCATCCGGATTTATTCGGTCTATATCCGGATATGTACAAGACGAATGAACAATCGTTGAAAGCATTGAACGGATACATCGACGGATTGTACAGTGGTCGAACAACGTTGCCTCTAATGAACGCTGTCAATATTCAAGCGCCGAAACCGATCACGTTGAATTTCTACGTCCGAGAAAGGAAGGCGTTGAAGAAAGGCGTCGTGGAGAAACAACCGACCATCAAAAGCGTCCAAGTCAATCTGAGAGATCGCGATCCGTGCGCGGCTGTCAGGACGATATTGGAATCGTGCCAATTACCAACCGAACATTTACCGCCGCCGGTGAAATTGCCTTGGAGAACCGGTGGGGATATGGCCAGCAGTGCGGTCAGGTGAGTGCCGGTTTGAATTTTGGCCTGAATTGCGCAATCTCTGTTTTTGAAATTACGCAGCTTTGAAGCTGCGCCTAGATTTCGTGCATTTCACGGGATCGTATCCAGATTGCGCAATCCGGTACCATTAAAAAAGCAGATTTCAAAACCTGCGCATTTTTGTTCAGGCGCGAAACAACGGTGGAACAAGCAGCCGACGACGAAGAATTGATTCAATTTTGGGCTTCCGGCAAGAAAAGACGAGCTTCCGGCGGATTCGACGGATTACGCGATTGGTTATCCAAAATGGCGCCGCAAGCGGAGAATTTACGAAAGCAACAAGAATCGTTAGAAACCGACGTCCGACGGAAGATCGACGAAGTGAAAAACGAGACGGGATTAATGGATATCGATTTCAATATATCTTGGACGTTGACGCATTGTCGTGGATGTCTACAATTATTCCGACGAGCGTTGACCATGAGTCGAGTGCCGGTCATGAATTTGAACGGATGGGTAAGCGTCGTTGCTGCCTTGGTTTTGGATCTGATAATCGTCCCGTTTCTTTTCAGATCCTGAAATTCGGTCGACACGGTACGTACGTCAGTTTGGACAGATCCATCGTATTGGGCGTGGATGATCTACCCGACGATTGGATGTCGTTGATCCGAAATCTGAACTCGCACCAAGCGTATTACGGCGATTTACCACGTTTGGAAAAACGATTGAGCGAATATTTGGGACGAGCTCGGATCGTTGGTCCGTCGGATACGCCTGTACGTGAATACAAGATTCGCCTGACCACGTTGGCCGATCGATTATCAACGTACTCGAAGAAAATCGACGGTGGACAATGGTCGAAATTGACGTTGATCATCGAAAACGACGCGTGCGGATTAATTCAAATGGAAAACGGCCGAATTTCGATCCCGTTCACCGTCCGTCCGCAAACGTTGATGGAATTTCTGGACGAGAACGCGAAGACGGCCGTGGATTTAATGGACGATCACGTACGATTGGCGGATGAATTGAAAACGTTGAGGAATCGATGCGTGGAAAAATGGGATTTGGAAAGCGTCGAGTGGGGAGATCTTGGAAGCGTGACTAGAAACGCCTTGAAAGTTTGCTTGGAACGATTATTATTCATGGCCAGAAACGACCAAGAGGAAATCGTATTGAAATCCTTATTGAAAGGACACCGCGTTCATATCGGACCGCAAGAATCGTGCGTGATTTTGCCCGATGGCAGAATATCGATTCCTTGCGATTGGAGATTGTAAATAGTTCTTGTACATGACGATGTCCCAAATTTTTTTTTGGAATGGAATTTTTTTGATTCAATGCTCATAGTCAATTTGGATATTACGTGGTACAAGTCATTGTATTTTTTTGGTAGGTGCTAAAACTTTTGCTTCTGTGATAATTTTCTGTATAATTATTATACGAATTATTTCAAATTATCAATATATTCAATCAACATGTCAAATTGCGCAATAATTGTGCATTAATCATTACTCTGATCAAGCAGTATGCAAACTGCGTTGACCCTGACCAAGAGCGTCGAGTAAATCCAATTCATGCAATAAACTATTCAACATCTTTGAACGTCCGAAATCCAATTTTGAAATTCCATTCTTGACGATCGTGGCCGAATTCGACGCGTTGTAGGCGTAATTTTGTTCCCGTTTCTCTTTGCACCATTGGATCAAATATCGGAGAAAATCGTCGTCCAATAACGCTTTGATCTTCTCGTCCGATCGTTGAAGTTGATTGAGATCGACCAAAGCGGTGATCAATTCGTTCACGGCTCGATACGGGACCTGATGCGTGGAGCATTTCGTCAGATCTTTCAATAAGGACGACGCCAATTCCATGGTATCTTCGTGACGATCTTCCCAAATTGGCTCTATCCGTATCTGAAAATAAAACCTCCATTTTTCTCATACGATCTTCGTGATTCAATATTCATACTTACCGGCTTCGGAGTTTCCTCCGGATGTTCCGGAGATGTATCGCCCATTGCCAATTGATCGATCGAACCGATATCCGCGATGATCACTCGAATCAATGCCGGTATCAGAAACGAAACTTCCTTGATACAAGACCTGAAGTCCGATCGTTTCAATACGCGTAGAAACGTTTGTTTCCACGTGTCGTATAGAAATTCGTAGAAGGCGGGCGTTTGGTTGAATAAATACGCCACGTCCAAGGAGTTGTACAATAATCTCAACATTGTCGGCGATCGGAAATAGGCCAGATTATGACTGGTGATCCTGAAGGCTAATCCCTCTTCGTTGCGGTGTTCTTCAGATTTCTCTTCCTCGTTCAAGTCCTCGGTTAATGATAGCTGAGACAGTACCGTATCACACGCTTGATACCAACTCCGCCACGAATCTTGAACAATACGGTTCGGATCGCGGGGTCGACTTTTTTTATCGTCCCCGAATTCCGGTTGATAACGACTCCATAATAAGGCGTAATCGTTCAAGAATTTAACGCAGCGAGTGCTTCGTAACGACGTCGAAAGGCGCCCTTTCTCCACTGCCCATTGATTTTCTTCCACGATGTCGTGATCGAAATGAACTTTGGCGTAATTGCATAACATCCTCGTCAAATATCGGAATAACGGAGCGGCTTCGGCAGCACTGCCGTCGTCTCGATCGTTCATGACTTTCTCCAGTGTCCGTAATCGCGATAAAATATTCGGCAGCGAAGCGCGCATACTTCCAATGACGCCCAATAATTGATGCCATTCCATGGGTTTCTGTTCTGCGCCGGCCAAATAGTGAGCCAACGCTAATAGCCACAAACGTAATCCGTTGTAATTCGGCGGATTCGGCATGAAAGACGTCGAAGCCGTTGCGTACAGATCACGTAATCCGGTCAATGCGCAGCCGGTCACTTCCGCGATCGAATAAGTAAAAAATCCGCATTCCACCATACGACGTGTGATAAAACTGACGTTTTCCCAACCTGAAAAAAGAGAGATTTGAGTTGTGAAAAGCATGAGGAGATCAAAGGCAGCAAAGTGGGGCAACTTTGCACCCCTTTTCTCTCCTGCATCATAAACAGAAACAAGAAGATACGTACCTAAATTTTGGGCCAGCCGTCCACCCGTGGCTTCATTCAATCGCCCCAAATATTCCAAATGATGGGGAATATTGAATAATATGGCTTCCGGCTTTCTCCAAGTCGTAAATTGATCCCTATTGGGCGAAAATCGTAGAGCCATTGCTAAATCGCCTCGTCGAACGTCGCTTTCGAATATTGGACGAATTCGAGCGAACCACTCGTCCACAACGTCCGTAAATTCTTCAACAAGATCGTACGCTTCCGCCAAATAAGGCGCCGTATAAAGAATACTTTTATACGCAGCTCCGCCGCCGCCAATACCGCCGCCAGTTTTGGCCCATTCAGGAATTGGACGATGTCGTTTCAAAATGTCCAAAAACTCTCGAAATTTATCCACATTCTCGGCTTGCGGGGCGATAATGAATCTGTCCAATCTAACGTCGCCATCAGGTCGTTCTTCGGCGTTAGAAATATCTTTTTCAAGCACTTTCGATGATGACGAAATTGGATTCGAAATTATTGGTCGATTTTTTTGAGATTTCGCATTGGCCGGAGATGAAAAATAATTGAATTTCGTCGAAAATACGGCTCTTTTACGGATGTACGATGTAAAAATTATGGGAACTGAGGCTCGGAAACGTAGTAGAAAGGACATTTTGATGGGAATTTGGGGATTGAAAACTGGAGAATATAAAGGGGGAGCAAAGAAAATTCTAGGATTTTTTGTCTGCTGTAGGGCGCGTGCTAGTAACACTGACCTGGTAAAACTCAGATTCAAGTATACCTGCGAAATGTATGGTTTTTAAGACAAAATTTACGTTATTTGATTATAAATACATGAATCCCTGGGCTTTTTTGATTAGCACAATTTTATCACCGGTACTTATTGGAGATCCAGAATCGTTTATTTTTATAATATCTATTCGAAACTTATCCTGTGATATTCCAGCTGTCAAAGAAAATAAGACTGCGATCGATCAAAATCGATTTCCATTCATTTCAATCGGCTGGTGGGAAATCGAATGAATTCCATTAGTGATAGAATGTCCAGCAAAATAGAATTCGATAATTTAGTGGAGAATGAAGTCTTCGACGACGAAGCTGCTTTCCCACCAGCACCACCCGTCCAAAGACCTGGTAACTTTTATTTATTCTTGAAATTATTCTTGAAAATATTTCTACGCTGATTTTTTGATGGAATTTGCTGCATTTCAGCCGCATTTACATCACCGGTTCCTCAACAACCGCCGCTACCATTACCATCGGCCGAAGGAACACCGTTGAGAGATACTCGATTGAAATTAGCTCATAGAACGGAAGGATTACGTACCATCGTTTTGGCATTCGCCGTATTCTCGTTCGGATTAACGGTGGCGTTAGCTATCGAATTATTCACTGGATCACCGCCGGTAAGAATTAGCTGATTTTTATGTTACATCTGTTAGCGTACATTGGGTTGCGGGGGCTTGCCCCCGCACGTTGGACTTAATTTTCAAAACTTGTCAAAAATTTTCGAAGGTTATGTGGTGTGATATGTACGCGTACTGTATGGCGTACACCCCTTGCCCATGTATGGAGAATCAGCCGTGCATCTCGTTTTTTAGCTTGCCCCACACGCCGGTGTTACGTCCAGTTCGGAAATATGCTCCAATATCGGTATCGATCAATTGAAGAAAGGCGGCAACGCTGTGGACGCGGCCATCAGCACGATGCTTTGTATCGGAGTGGTCAGGCCTCAATCAGCTGGACTCGGAGGGTGAGTTTTTATAATTGCTTCTTCTGTCATAATGATCGTGTGAAAATGTTCTAATGGAAATTTTATTTTCAGCGGCGGTTTCCTGATTATGCACGATCATAAAACGCATAATACGACGTTGTTGGATTTCCGCGAGACTGCTCCGAAAGGCTTATCGGCTGTTACGAGTCAAGACGCTTTAAAGAAGGTAAATAATGTTGATTACTGTCAAAACCCATTCTCAGTATCCTTGTTTTTGCAGGGTGGCAAATCGGTCGGTGTTCCTGGCGAGTTGGCGGGTATGGCTAAAGCGCACGCTTTATTCGGTCAATTACCTTGGACGGATCTCTTCACGCCTGTCATCAAATTGGCGGAAGACGGCTGGATTATGGATAAGAAGGATGGTAAGGCCATTGATTTGATAATTATCAGCAATACTTTAGCTTTGCATCATTTTTCAGAGATGGACTTGAAACGTCGTTGGAACGATCTACAAGAACCGTCCAAATACACGCTATTTCGTCAAACATTCCTGGTCGGAGAAAGCTTATCCCCTCGAATGAAACGCCCGAAATTGGCCAGCGTATTACGGAATTTATCGAAGGATCGGGATCACGCCGTGAAACTTTTCTACACCGGATTTGTGGCCAACGAAATTATTGACACGGTATGTGATTGCTTTCATGGAAACAGCTCCATTTCATATCGGTTTCCTTTCCAGTTGACCCAGAACGACGGCGTTATGTCGAAAGATGATTTGAAAGATTACAAAGTCGAAATTCGTGAACCGTTGTCGGCGATGTTCCACGACTTCAACATCATCACGTTTCCGGCACCATCTTCGGGCAGCTTATTGATCTATATGCTGAATGAATTGGAGGAATTGAAGAAAGACGACACGTTGGATAGTGTGAATTATTACGTGAAGCTGGCTGAGGTTAGTATGGCTGTTCGATCTCTGAAAGTTCAGAACTTTGGCATCATAATTCGCATATTTCAGGTTACATCAAAAGCGTACAAATGTCGAGCGTTGCTGGGTGATCCTGACGAAGCGTTGGTTACGATGCACGAGAAAATTTTGGCTAACGATAAGTAAGCTTTTCTGCTTTATGCTGAAATGCAAGTAACATAGCAATATCTCATTTCAGCAAAACGGTGGATATTTATTCGTACTGCGACGCGGTGAAGAATCAAATACCGGCCGAAGATCGCGGCACTTCGCATGTCAACGTCATTGACAACGATGAAATGATGGTGGCCGTCACGACATCGTTGAATTATTGGTACGGGTCGATGTTAATGACGCCGTCCGGAATCCTATTGAACAATCAGATGGACGATTTTGATCTCACACCAGACGTAAGAAACACTTTTAAGATCATTGTCTGCATCGATTAATACCGGCTTTTTCCAGCCAAACCACGCCGCACCAAAATTGCGACCGCTGTCGTCGATGGTACCAACAATCATGTATCACAATACACGGCCGTGTCTGCAGAGAATTGCCATAGGTAAGTTGATGTGTACATTAAATCTTTGATCGTCTGATTAATGCGATCTCGATTTCAGGTGGCACTAACGGTACGAGAATTCCATCCAGTGTTGCGCAAACGTTGGTGAACCTGTTGGTGAAATCGGACAATGTGGAAACGGCAGTGGAATCACCAAAGATATTTTGCACGACCAATGATTGTCAGCTAGAAAGTAAGTCCTGCTGAATGAGTTCTGATCTAACTGGTTGAACTCATGGTTTTGAATTTTAGATTTCACAAATGCCAGAGAAGTGGCACAAGCGATCACCGACCGAAACAAGCTGCCAGTGATAATCGTGGACGAGAAATTAGCGACGATCGGCGCGTTGGTCAAGTTGAATCTGACGGTGGACGGGTACATCGGAAAGAGCAGCTATGGAAAGGCTGCAGTTTATTAGGTACCCCTCATTAGGATAATCAATTTTTCACATTCTCCAAAGCTGTGTGTTGAGATTGAGGCTGCGGGGCAGCTATTTTTGCACATGGGTCATTCCTTTATGTTTGGTGATATCGAAGCAGCTTTTCTAGTCCTCATTCATTTTATCAGTAGGTTGTGGTGATAAGGTATTTATTTTGTACTTTTCACTGTGAACGTTCCTGGCACGTCAATTGTTTTCGTACCATCATGTATTGATGTTTTTTCATGTTTGAATATTAGCATAATAAGAATGCGTATGAAATTCATATGGCTTTTGATCGATTGGGTTATTACTCTGGCTCGAATGAGCCATATCTGATTTGTATGTTGATCGTCGATTGATCATGGTGTGTGATCGATATTATTGTACAGCATGGTATTGCAGTCAGTATGACAAAATTGCGCAATAATTCGATGACATTATTCTAACAATTCGCCATCACTAGTTCCGATCACTGGACTTCTATCCATTGATCCGTTGCTTTTGGCGGATTCCGGATCTTTGGCAAATGCCGTATATTCCGGATCGAATTCTCGTTTATATTGCCTCGCGTACCAGAATAAACCGAATCCCCATTTCCACGTCATCCAAGCCCAAACCAAGGAGACCCAATAATTTTCGCCGCCGACCTGACTCAAATCTTGTTTCTCCACGATAGCCAATACGATGTACGTGACGAAGGCGGTGAAACCGATCAATTGACCGATACATCCGAATACGGATATTCGTCTCAAATACGGAACCAACGCGCGAAGCGTTCCTCGTTTATATTTCAAATGTAACGTCAATGTGGAGGCTGCGAATACGGACGAGACTAATGCGAATGAGGCCGAATTGTAACTTCGAAATTCGCCAGCAAACCATACGCCGGCCAATATGCCCACGAATACGCCGATCGACGCGAGGGTTATACGAAATTTGATCGATTTACAAAATGTGCAGCACATCCTTTTTCGATGAAGCCGACTGAGGAGAGAGGAATGATAGGCAATGCGATGAAATTCAGAATACCCAGGGTAAACGTAAATTCCATGATAAGGAAATACTGATAACGGGTGTGCCGCGTACGAAATTCTCGTCAATCAAGGTACGACGTAAAAAACGATAGGCACTGCAAAGGTATTCCACGTGAATGAGGTCGTTGGATTTTGATAAGAAAATGA
>JAQIWJ010000203.1:0-28844 GCA_034695185.1 Discolaimus major
TTTACTGGTCACTGAGGCAAATGTAGCACGAATAAACATCAAATTCCTGCTCAGCATAAAAAGCCCTTTCAAATAAGTCATATCTCAGCAGGATTGGAATATGGCACCTAACTAGCTTCCCTTGTGAGTGGCATGAAATTTCTGAACCATGATTTATGAAATCACCATAGCATGAATGATTTTTCCGCATTGCTTTCTTTATTCCTTCATTTGCTAAAGCGATTCTCTCAAGGCTGAAGAATCCTGGGATAGTATGCTTAAATAGAACCCTTGTTGCTCATCTACTTGATGATTGGTGTCTCGGCAAAAGGAAAGCCAGAATTAGAAAGGGTAATCTCGTTGACCAATTGAATCCGTTTTGGAATAGCATCCGGAAGATTGCTTGTTCCTTTTCCTCCAATATCCCTTTGCCCGGGGAAAAGGCAATACCTTCAAATCACATCAATGCCCTTTTATTTGGCAGGACGTAGGCTAATGTTTATTCTGGTCTGTCCTCGAATTGATGACACAGACCGAATTCAATCTCTCCATATTATTCAATCAAATTGGGCAAAAAAGAATGGACATTCGACCGATTGCCTCCTGGTTCTTGTCTCCTCCCCCCCCCCCAAATGCACATTATGTACATTATATTACACGTAAATGTCTCCCAATGCCTAAGCCGCGTTAATTTTTAATCGTACTTCATCAGAAGAGGATAGGATTGAGGCAGACCGATTTTATTACCGCCTTCCACTGTGTCCCCCCATAGAATTGGTATTTATCATGCGGACTAGCCGATTGAAGCATATTGGAGTCGAGTGATTTACAGTTTTCAAATTGATTGAAGCACGCGAAAACAAATCTTTCATTCAGTAGAGGCGTAAAAAAATAAGCAGGTGTATTTTAAGGTAGCAGAAAAAGAATACTACCTGAAATTGGGATTTTTGCATTGCTAAATTTGACGGTGCTGCTGCAGCAGATATGATTGCCTATTCCTGTGCAATCAGGTGTCTGAGCTTTCCCAGACCTCGGCTATGATAATAAATCCACAAGCATTGACCCTCACTTACAGTTACAGTATGACCAGTTTAGCACTAATCTGCTGATCTTTCTTGCAGGCGAGAAACCGCACAAATGCCAATTATGCGGCAAAGCGTTCAGCCAATCATCGAATTTGATCACTCATACAAGAAAGCATACCGGTTTCAAGCCATTCACATGCGATATTTGCGGCCGAGCATTTCAGAGGAAAGTGGATTTACGACGTCACAAAGAAACTCATCATCCAGCACCGGTCAGCCTGATTCCGGATACCGATGCCCCAGTCACCAGCATCAGTCGAAAATCGATCTCAGCCGATTCCACGTCGAATATCGATGACGGTGATCAATCGTTGATTTTGAATCCTGCTCCAGAAGACACCGAAGAAGGAGTCAGTGCCAATATCAATGTACATGTTGATGAGCCGTCGAAAGAGGCATCCGGTGAGGATAATGACGATCTATTGCATCACCAGCCATTGAATTTATCCATGACCATTTGAAAGCTTACATGCACTGTGTAGTGTTAGCATGGAAATCTCCTGTGATAAGCACAATCACGTTTTATCAAGTCATGCATTCCCAGTGTGGTTTCTTATCGTATCCGTGTGACAATTTAGAAAGTGCCAGTACCATGTTATCTTGTAATTTAAAATTGCTAGTCATCAACGATTGCGTTGCAAGAATATTGAAATCACTTTGGCCGGTCTCGTCAATTTGCCAAAAATGTCAATAGCCCCATGTCCCATGAAATTCGACACCTGATGGATTCCCCCCCCCCCCATTCAATTGTCCCTCGTGTCGCGCATTTTTAGCCTTTTTAATGAAATGCTACACATCAAAATCCAGCTTCTGAAAATCCTTCTCCCACGGTGGGATAGCAATGAGAGGAGACTCGAGAGAGAATCTCTGATGGACACAATCACCGGATTTTCTCATTAACTTAAAAACAGCCCACTGTTGTTGAACGGTCAACAGGTTTTGCTTTTCAGATTGACTCTCTATGTACATACGTGTAGGATGGGCGAAAATGTTATTCCATAACCAAATAGCCTTTGTACCTGCGGGATTGAACCAGAGGCCATTCGATAAGTTAACAGAAAACGAGAGTGCAGATTCAATTTACGTTGATAGCTTTGCCCCTGGTTCTTCAACGCCGTCAATCTCTCCACTCTCCTCAGAGGATATCCAAAGGCGGGGGGGGGGGATGAAAAGCTAGAAATCACATGCGCCTAGAGTAGAGATTGATGAAAAGGGAAAGCGTATGATACAAAATATTGACAACCGCCAAACTTCTGGAACATGCTTGCTTGCTTGCTTACTTGCTACCAATTTTGCCAAAAATGCATGCAATGTCAACGGTGCATATTTTTCTACTGTGGCAAGTACTTTTGATCTCGTACCTGACCCTTCAATAGGTTCCGGCATATCCTGCTATGAAAGCAGGCCATGGGTAAAAGGCCTAACGTCTATTGGTATCTCGGCCAAGCATTGAACGAATCGTTGAGGCCGGTCGTTATAAAGAAATTGAATATTTTATAAGGTTATCAGAGGGGGAAAAATTAAGTAGCGAGGCGGCATGATTTTCCGTAAAATCGGTCACCGCCTTTTCAACCGTCGACCTAGTAGTTGGTAATCAGGCAACGATTTCTCTCCGCCCTTCATAGGTAAGGTATGGGGGGAAAGCGTTGGAACGTGAACCAACATTCAAAGGAACGGAAAGCCGCCCTTGGTAGCCAAACGATGCATAACTGATACAAGGCACATCCAGAACGTACAACGGGCCCTCATCTCAGTGATTTATCGAAAACCGAATCATGAATTAATTAAGAATTATTCCGTCAATGCTTGTTTCTTCTATGCATGGCCAAAGAAGGCTTAATCCCAGGCATTTTACTCGCAATTCACGCATGAACGATCTGGGCTTGCTTTTGAGAAAGGGACAATGTAAATATGAAAATATATGATCGTCTGATTCGATAAACATGATACACGAAACACTGATGCAAATCCAGGTTTAAGCTGGCTAATCCGCTTTGTCTGTCTCAAATCCATACGTGGATTCGCCACTTGCCAGTACATGGGTCTTTTTCATGTAGACCATATCAGCATTTCCAACTGTAAATTTGGGTGCAGAAAACATGATTATTGGCACAAGATCACAAAAATCATGCGAATTTCGCAGGGGTATAGCTGCGAATATTTCTGGCAGAGCAATGCGTGATATCACCTTTTTTGAGCCTTTTGGCACACTGTGGTTCAATTGCCACAATATGCATCTATAGAAACATCAGCAAAAAATGCAATCATATCTTCCCGCTTCCTTTAGTAAAAACGCAAGCTCAAGAATCGAATTGACAATTGGTCATCCTTCGTAGCCCTATGGGAAGTCGTAAGAAAAGGCCAGAGGACGTTTATCTTTTGTGCCTCCAAATTAAGAGGCCTTGATTGAATTGGTGCTTTTCATTTTCTCTGCCTATTCTCACGAGACAAGAGGAGGGGCAGTTCTTGAGCCGAGCTCCCATTCTCCTATTCGTGGACCAGATTTTCAGAGCAGAATCACGACAGCACAGACCAAGAGAGAGAAGCCCTCTCTCCGAAACCGAGATACGAGGGAGAATACAAATTGCTTTTCGTCGAGAACGCAACAAGCAATCACGTAAAAACCCAGTGGCTTCTGTTCAACAAATCTCCACAGGGACTAACCCTTCCGGAATTGGCGGTCAATTGTGCATGTCAACGCACGAGACACACGATTTCTATACCGTTCATACAAGAAAATTCTATCCTTCCCTCGAAGGGATCAACGTTGAGGAGAAGGGGAACGTTCAGTGATTAGAAATCTGGACGCAAGGCTTCTTATTCTCGTGGGAATTCAGTCGGAATTCAAACATTGACGGAATGCAAAACGGATTTATTTTCTTTGAAACCTATTAGCACAAGGGGGAAAACTGAAAAGACAGTATTGAGCAGGGAGCATTTCCGAGTTGATCTTGGAGGATTTTGCTAAAACTGCAGAATCGTGCTAATCATTTTAATTAAGCACATGATATTACGATTCGTAAAAAAAAATGACTGCCTATGTTACAATTTTGATTTCATGAAGCATGCTAAATTATGTTGTACGATTTTATTCATGATGAAGATTGGTCACTGTATCATACAGGCAGGCGTACTGTACTCAAAGCAAATTCCCAATTCGTATTTCTATTCGAAAGCTGGTATTATTCGTGTTCATCGATTCTTACGAAGCTAGGCCCCTTATTATAATGACAATCTCATGCAACATTGATTGGACGGGTATCATTTTCTCATCTAGTTACCGTAATCATAACGACAAACCATGTCACAGACTACACAATGGACTTTTATTCAAATATAATCGGACCATCTTTCTAGTTGAACCAGAAAATAGTATAATTCTCGTCTAGCATTCGAATGGATGGGTAATTTCTGGTATTTCTCATGAATATTTCAACATGTCGTACCTCGACCAGATAACAATCGAAATTTTTGAATAAACGGAAGATCTTTTAGAAAATTGATTTCCTTTGCTACTGCTGTTCAGAGGATTTTGATAGGGGGACATGTAAGCAATTGTGTACAGAAAAAAGGAGTACTGTAGACGGTACTGTAAGAAATCGATTCTTGCATCATATGCTTCTTTCAGAAAACTGTGGATTTACAGTATACAATTGCATGCGAATCATACAATGATTTTTTTGCACTTCACAGGGTTACAGTAATGTGAGATTGATCATCGTGCTATCGATTACTTGAAAATCATGAACATGCATGTTTTGTCCAATATGGACGCCAAAATAAGCTTTGTGAACTTTTGGCTAATGCGAAAAAGCAGATGGAACCAGAGGGAGTTGATCTGTGGTAAAAATCCCTCCTGCCCACTAGGAATGGAATGTAATTCCAAATCCCAGTTTTGATGACCTGTGCAAAAAATGAATTTGGCAGTCTTGAATTTTCATGACGTCGGTGCCAGTTCCATTTTCTTGAAACACAAGAAAGCATGATTATTGAAATTGATAGAACAAGCGGAAGCTCATTTGCAATCAATCTTTTTCGATCCAAGCTTTGGACAAATGCCAATACACGAAATATCCAGACATGAATATTCTACAGCAATATTCAACATTGCTATCTCATAAGCTTTTCTTGCTAGCTCAGATTTTCTTGCCAATTTCCCTATGCAAACATCCCCCCTGGTCATTTTCAAAGTCAAGTGTTGCTTCTCGTCAAATATCCAATGCGTATATTCGTTTTTGCCAAACAGGGATTTGTTATGGTCAATATGAAAAGATACTTTGGGTTTGATTTTAACCAATCCCAGGGGCTTCAATTTTCGATGCAATTCCGAGTATAGTTGCATCCACGTCAATGAAAACGTCGTGGTTAGATGACATTTTGAAGGGGAAAAGACACTAGCCATGTACTAGAGGTTTATTCCTAGGGCGAAGCTTCTCCTAATCAGCAACTTTCGATCTTTGCCTTTATTTGCAACGGCTAGTCGTTTTAGTTGTAAAAATGCTATTCAATTCCAGAGAATCGACTCGCGTTTCAGGGGGGAACGGTTGGGGATTTCGTCGTGTGGACAAGAAAGACGTTTGCGTCCATACTTGGGAACATAATTGAGGAAGAGATCCCGTTGCGCCATCCGGACACGTATTTACATGCACACAGCAAGAGAGACAGAAGGCCCTGAAGGAGAAATCTGGTCGGTGTCCAATAAAAATATGCACAGAAACACACGCGTATTATATGGACATGGAGGACGTGACCAAATGGGAATGCTTTATGTTCCAAAACGACACCACCACTAGTATTGGCAATTGTATTTTTCCAATTTCCCCCTTTTACCACTCCTTCCCTAAACTGCATCAGAGATAAAGAGGCTGGGACGTCAAATGTAAATTGCTACTTGTTTTGGTTTATCGGTGCGAGGAATTGAGTTAGCCCTGTCTATACGTTGAGTCATTCAACGGAATTTCGGAATGATCAAGATTTATCAGCAATTCATTTTCACAGGTATAATCTTGGAAGTGATATTTGCATTTTGAAAGCTGTATCGGCTATTACTACAATTGCTTGTGTATCAATTCCGGTGGGATACTGTAATGGCCATTGGTATGGCTAGCCAAATCCGGGTTGTGGACCAAAAGTCCACGTTGCAGAAATAAAACGGGTGTTATCTGTGCATGTTTTGAAAAATTCATCATTTTCCGATGCAAAATGTTATCAGTGTCACTGATCGATCAAAGAGAACACTGTAGAAATCACATGAAATAACAGAAATCAAGCCTGATCTTTCCATTACAGCCCTGTGCATATTTTGGTATCCTGATCAAGCATCTTGCCACGTCCATCGTCGCAATGTGATCAGTGATCCATGTTTGGGTCAGTGCAAAGATACTCATGTCAACGATATGCACAATCTACTGGGACCAGAGGCGGCTGAAAGTTCCACTGAATTCCTGAGACCATTGCATACGATTTTGTTAAGATCATTCAGTGACATAGAAGTTGCTGGTAAATTGGAGACTGCTTGCAAGTGAGAATTCTTGATTGGCAAAAAGGCAGTTCCGATTTGGCATTTTTCTTGATCAAATGTGTGATTTTTACAGATATAACAAAGCTCATCACCAATGTTTGGCTGCATGTCCGGAAACATTGGCTTCTCGTGCGATGATCATCGGTTTAAGACCGTGGTCGTTTATATGCAAAAATTGGCGATTCGGAGGTACGCGGTGCGATTTTTATCCAGAAAACGAGCATGATTTTTTTCAGATCTTCGCCAATTTATCCCTTGTTTGCAAGAAAAGGCAAAAATATTGGACGATCAATGCGCAATGCAATTGGAGAATTTGAAATCGGTCTTCAATTCAATTTGGCATTCCAATAGAAGTATCGCAGATTTATTGGGGCCTATGTGCAGGTATACAAATGGCCGTTTGATTTCGGATTTCGAATTAGCACTGCAGAATGATCTCCAATCTTTTCCCGGATGGCAGCCAATCTGCTTGCATGATTGATCCTAGACACATGAGGCTACTCAGCCAGCAGATCACCCATTTTACTCCAGGGCATCCAAATCGTACGATTTATGCTATGGCGATGCAGTCGGCTTCCATTGCGGTCAGTCAGCCACTGCATTTTGGCAAGAACTCGGAAACGTGAATAATGCCACCGTTTTGGAATTGCTAATGCTGACTGATCGATTCACAATTCCTGATCAATGTCGAAATCGTTGGTACGAATCAGCATTGCCTCCACTGATGACGTCCAGACCAGAATACACTAAAAATGGAACATCATCTGCCTATGCCCAACGTCAAGTGGCGCCCAGAAGCAGGGGAGCCGATTTGACTGTGGAACGATTTTGGGGCAAATCTTCTGGAGCAGAAAGCTCGAAGCTTGAAAATCGAATGACGCATCTGTTGGCTATCATTTTAGCCATGATCAGTGCTTAGAAGCAATTGTAGCCATAGGCTTCTTATTAGCAATAAGCTAGTTTAGTGATCTTTGGATTTGCCTGATCGATTTGCATAGTGCTTTGCATGCAGCTAATTTCGTGATCATGATCACATAAAATTCTTACTACAGCAGAATTGGATTTTACAATATGTCCATCATTCAGCCACATGCGAAAAAGTGAATGGCAACTTTTCCTCACTTGATTGCGTGCAATGAACAGCGGTTACAGTAAACCTCAATTCTTTGATATTACTCCTGTTTATGGGAGAGTAAGTGACACAAATTTCCCTGGTACAATCGACCATGCTTTATCTCACAGAGATATTTCATTCGATCAGCAATCGATCGATCAAAATTCGATATTTTGATCACTTCTGAAATTGCGCATATTTACTCAGTACTATGCATTCTAGCATTAAAAATACATATTATATCGATTACAAAAATTATGGCATAGATAAAGGAATTATCTGATCACTGATCACTATACGATCAACATTATCATTGCATATAAAATCATAAAGCCATTATACCTCAAATGTGATCCTGAATTCAAGCTTTGCATTGAATCATTCTTCATATCCATATCCAACGACCTTCGAAATTGATCCAATCGATCGATATCCGAGATATTCGTAGACATTGCCATTGTGATATTGGTCGTATTCGAGTATATGGCAGGAATAGTGAATACGGGGCTGCCATTTTCGACCATATGAAAGAATGATGCGCATTCGGAAGACATCAATTGTTGCAGATCATTGCCCACCACTTCGCGTAATGTCGTTACAGATGCGTTCAAAATCGATCTGATCAAATCGGATGCTTGATCACCGCATTGTTGTTGAACGATTGGCAATACGCAATTGGCTTGTTTCATGGCAGAGCTGAAAAATCGGGATTTTGGAGCCAATGCATTGATTTTAAGGAGGGTGGGACCCAGGACCATGACCATTGCTGGCCACAGTATGACCCATCCCAAGGCAGAAGCATCCAGACTCACCTGCACAATTGCCTGATGGAAGGCAACGCGTGCAATGCGAAACCGACGCCTTGTGAATTGTACAAATTCTTCAACGTCGTACTGGCATTCGATAATTCATCCGTGGTCCCTTTGCACGCGTTCTGGATCAATTGACTATGGTCGTATAAGCATGGCGTTTTCGCGAGATAATCTAGAAAATGATCAGGATAAGCAGAAGCTGCGAATGAATTTGGTCATTTACCTGATTTATTCGGATCACAAAGGACGCTCAACGCTGTGACGCCTTGACGAAGATTATTGGTCAGTGCGGCGGGTGGGCATTGTTCCAAGCAATTGGAATAACTTTTGTAGACCCTGAAAATGAAATTGATTGGATATGTTATTGTAAGACACATTCTGATGCAAAGATTTTTGGCATTCACAGGTGTGAATTTGTCATGGCTATTCAGACAGATGATTTTTAGCATCCTGATCTGTGGCAAGGCCATCAGGACCCATTTTTGGATGCCCAGTGCATCCAATCATCTCAACCAGTACTTACATGCATAAATTATTGAAAGTATCATTCAGCATTCCAGCATTATTCTTGGCCAAACCGGGTAATAAGAACATGGTCAAATTTTGAATTGCTGGCAAGACGGCAGGTTGTGTCGATGCTTTCGTCCATGCCACGGCGTGAACGGCACTGCATTGCAATGGGCAAAACGGTGCCAGGAAATCGGTTATCGATTGATCAGCTTGACGACGTCGACGAAACAGGAATGATTGAGATGCCGGCAATGCATCACAGACGAGAATTGATGAGACTAAAAATGAGCGCATTTTTTGCTATACAAAAGGAGAATTCAGAAGCAATGCATTTTCGAGCAGGGGATTAGTGATCTTGCAGGTGATCAGGCTGATCACTAGATATACATACATAGAATGATCATCCAAATCGATTCCATTACGAATTGTAATTGCACTCTTCACAATATGCAATGCGATGATATCAGAAAAGGCCAACTATTCAACTGGTGCTGAATGGATAAAAAATCTACTCTGAACTTCTTTGGTCTGATGGAAAGACCGATTTGGAACCAGTTCTCTTACTGGAAGAATTCTCGATTCGAGAACTGGATTATATGAAAGAACAGCTGACTCAATTTTGCTAAACCGTGTAGGACCTTTTATAGAATGCAACCCTGATTTTGCATGCAAAAACTTTTATCTCCTTCCCTTTTGGGCTCGATTGGAGAAAAATGCAATGCCAGACGGCTAGACCGACCGGTTATTAGAATGGCACCAGTAAAAGAACTGGTACATCTGACTATGAAATTGCGCAATTTTGTGCAATACAGTAATAAATTCACCTTTCAACAAATAGAAAAATACCAATTTCACTATTCCGCTCATAAAAAGGCATGTTAGTATCCAAGTGAAAAAAAAACAGGAATGAAAATTCATCACAGTAAATAAGGCAAGACGTTCACCGAGTATCGATCACTTATTCAAATTGGGGTCCAAAATACTCAACACTCCACCGACTAAATGTAAACTACCGGTCACAAGAACTTGCAGTCTTCGATTTGGAGACGATTGCATACTTTTCTCCAAGACGTTGATCCAAGCTAACGCGGACGATATGCAAGGGAAAACGGCCGTGACTTTGTTGGATGCTGGACAAACTCCGTTCGAACTTGACCAATAATCGAAATTCTTGAATTCCAAGCTGGCATCCGGATAATGACCACGCCAATCCAACGCATTGGCGAATTCGGTGATCAACGTCCGTCCGGAATCAGCGATCGGAGACATCGCAATCGATACACCGCCAGCGCATCCAGCTTGCAATTGTTCATCACGATGACCATTGGAAATAGCCGTTTGACGTCGTCTGGACGAATTCAATGCCAACCACGCTTTTCTGCATTCTTCGGAACGTTCCATTTGCCTTTCATGACTGACACGCAAATTGGCTTGATCTGAAAAACGTATCAGATTTAGAATGACCACCTCCTGATCACGCCTCACAATGAGGAATAATGCTTACCTGATTTAGTGTCCACTTCTGTGTAAATCATATTCGGACAGAATATTGCGCAGTCGAAATCGCAATCCTGCGTTTAAAGTAGTTGTCAGTAGCTGTCCATGGCAGCAATAATCTTCAACCTTACCACAAGGAAGCTCAGCAGCGTTTCTGGTTTCCGATCGGATGTGCAATTAAACATGAGTATCCGAATAATATCGCAATTTGAATCCGACTGCTTCGAACTGGCGTCTCGAAACCATTCGACGCATAGCTGCATGCTCTTGGGCGTATGAGCACCGTCGACGAGGAAGGTCGTGGTTCCTCTTGTCAACGTCTGACTCCGACCAGGCCACCGGCATCTTTCCAAGGCTAGAAATTACCGAATTGAACCTTATGCATAAGACAATAAAACAGCAATTTTACCTTGGCTTTCCAACGACGATATTGACAATGGCTTCAATATAGGAGGCAACGATAATTCGTCACGTTCAGCTTCGTCGATGCATTCAGGCATGAACGCGGGATCTGAAATGCAAGCGATTTACAATGATACCTCAATGAGGCAGATCATGCGCATACTTTCTCTTCTCCGCAACCATAGCCTCGCCAATTGTAAACTGAGGCTAGCGTTATCCATTTGCTGACGACCAGGAATTCCGAGTTTCATACCAGAACCGACGTGGTCACTGACGCCATAACTTGCGAACGGTGGGCATCGATACAGATGGCACTGAAATCAGATCATTTGTATTATCATAATTGACATCAATATAAAATTTACCTCTAGTTCAGCTGAACGCTTTGATAAAACGGCCAAGCAACTGTCCGGTTGGTTCATCGTGATTGCGATCGAATTGGGCTAAAATAAAATGCAGTCATTCCAGCTGTGTGCAAATTCTACCGCAACAATTCTGCTAGCAGCATGAAAATGCGACGCATGCATGCAATCCAAGCAAGACAAATGATGCTCACTTTCATAATTCCTCCTTTCTGCCACGCTATTTGCTCCAATGTATCGCCAAGTACGCTCGTATGGTCGAGATCCAATATCGTAATTCCACAGACCACAGGATGCCTGAAATCAACATTATGTGAGCATTGATTTTCAGCCAGCAAGGCTAATCTTACTTGATAACATTTGTGCAATCGTAAGCTCCGCCGATGCCAACTTCCACAACCGCGACGTCTACCTGAAACATGAACGGCTTCAATCAAGTGCAAATTGATCAGAAATTACAGCTTACCTGTTCTTCAAGGAATACATGGAATGACATGATTGTCAGGAATTTGAAATAAGCTGGCATCGCTTGAAATCCATCTCCAACATTTCCAGATGCCTGAAAAAGCAAGGCGGCGTCAGAGAAATTTACAGATCAATCATTTGTCTCAAATTTGGGAAGACCAACACCATGATCAAGATAAAAGATAATTCTCACCTTCGTTTCAACCAGTCGATCATAAACTTTCCAAAAATATGAAGCGAATTTCTCCTCGGATAACGGTTGCCCATTGATTCTAATCCTTTCACGGACATGGATCAGATGAGGGGAGCTGAAATTCGATATTTATGCATAATAGCCAATGATATAAATCAGGGCATAAGTGCCCCATTGGAGGCACCTGTGATAAATTAAAAATCTCACCTGTAAAACCCCGTTTTCAATCCACGATGCCTTAGAATTGATTCCGTCATGGCGCATACTGATCCTTTCCCTTTCGTTCCGGCCACGTGAACAATATTCAATCGATCCAAATCAGATATCTAAAATGAGGAAATTTAGAGTACTTAGTAAATGAAATTTTTGCAATCATACCTTTATTCCAGTACGTTCTAAGAAATGCTCTGTTTCGAGTAAATTCCCATCCGGTCGAAGTTGACGTTTGTGTTTCAATAAATTCAATACGGCCGCATTGCTTTGAAGACCATTCAGCGCTTTGATGGCGCTCTGAAAAAAAGGAAGCACGATTATTCTCGAGGAAATGATTTCTGGCATATTCAGGGATCAGAAAATATTTTCTGGATCTCATACTTGTACAAAAGGAATAATCTCTACAGATTTTCTACTAACCTCATATTCTGATAATGCCATTTTCCTCAATATTGAACCAAACTTTTCACATGAACCAAAATAAATATACTAACCTGAAATCCACGTACGAGATTCATTCGCCTGTACGACGTTTAAAACCGGTAGGAAAAACCTGTCGTCTTGTCAAATATTATCTCGTCATTCCATCCAGTACAAAGGTCACGAGATCTTCAAATTTGCACTGGAAATTGAGCTCGAATGGAATAGAGGACTGGGAAATTCATATTAGCTGATTAGATGATTCAGAATAATTACAGCATAATCTGGACTAATCATTGATAAGCAAATTAACAGAAAAAACCGGAAATTTCATTAGCAATAGAAAATCCATGAGTGGGCGGAGCTAATTTGGCAAGGGATGTGCAACAGGCTAACAGAACATATCGAAGTCGATGGGCGGCTCCTTTGAAGCCTATTACAAACTCCGCCTCTTCTATTCACCTGACGAGCGGGAAGGCTTCTGGCCAATCAGAGGCGGCTGTTAGCAGAACGCATGATTTTCAAGTTACATGTTTTCTGGGATCGATTTCATCAATTTTTATAAATAACGTTCGCGATTTGAGGGCTCAAACTTTCTACAATTATTGTCAATTGGGTCTACTACATTCGTCCAAAAAATCATCAAAATCGGTCAAGCCGGAAGGCTTAAAATTTAAAATTTTCGATTGGCGGGAAAACTTTTTCCGGATTTAAAAATCGGTTTTAAGCAATTATTTCTAGAACGGTTTCGATCTGAGTGACCAAACTTGGCAGGCATATTGGTCCCCCGGATCCCCATGTACTTGCAAAACATCATGCAGATTGGTCAACCAGGAGGCTAGATATCGGAGATTATCGATTTTAAAACACATAATTTTGGTGTTCTCGATGACGAAATCGATCTGATCAGTGAAACTTCGCTGAGATATGACCCGCTGGGTCCTCCACGTGCCCGCAAAAAATCCCCGAAATCCCTTGAACAGGAGGCGAAATAATTGAAAATTTCCATTCTTTGACAATTTCACATTTTATCGATTTTCTCACGTACGCACAAGATCTGATCGATGAAACTTGGCACAATTATTGGCATCCTCATTGCCTATCAATGTGCCATAAAAGTTTTGAAATCCTCGAAATGGGAGGCCGGAAATTCGAAATTAATTGATTTTATGGTGATCACAATTGGTATAGCATATCGATTTTCTAGATGATCGTGCGGATTTGATCAGTCAAACAGTACGGATTTTTGGGCCTTCAATTGCTCTATATGTGGTGGCCAAAAAACCTTGAAATCCTGCAATGCCGAGGCTTGCAGTATTGGATAATCCGTTTCCGGACCTCAAAATCTTTACTCCTGAGCGGCTACAGTATACCATGCATTGAAACATGCGATGCATATGAAATGTATTCTACGGAAATTTAGAAGGAGATTTTGCACGGAAATTGCAGTCTAGTGGCTGCTATTAGGTTTTACAAGCTGACACCCAGTGATTCATGCCATGATAAGAAGCATCACCTTTTTTATCAGAAGATGAGGAAATTGTTTTTAGCATTTTTATGGTCTCAAAATCACTTCCTGACTTTTCACTTATGCAATGGTCTTCGTATACGAAATCGAGGAATGTTGACAAAAGTCAAGGGTGAAAAATGATCATAGACATCTAAGCTAACAAAAAGCATCACGTGCTTCAGGAATTAGCCTTGGCAAATGTGGTGGAAAGTTGGAAGTTTGTTTTGTCAAAGGCTAAATATATTACCTCCTCGTTCTAAATACGCACGTTCAGATAACATTCGTCGTATTCGTGCTTTCGCAAGTACGACCTCACCACCACCCATTATTGCGTAGTGGCCAATGTAAATTTTTGATAAGACGAATGAGTTTGAAAAGGAAATTAAAATTCGCTTCTGCTCAGTCATTTGAGGCCATTTTTCATTCTTCCTACTAGTGCAATCATGTCGTCGAATTCGAATTCCATCGAAGAACCCGATCACCAAATTCAGATCACTCCTGAATCGAGGCGAAATTGGTGCAGACTAAAATCGGATACGATCTTATTGATTTTAATGATCGCATCCGTTTGTATCGGCGTCGGATTGGGTGCACTTTTGAAAATGAACGGACGCCAATATACGCCCAGAGAGATCGTGTATATCGGATTCGTGGGCGAGATATTCTTACGAATGTTGAAAATGCTCATACTCCCGTTGATCGTGAGTAGTTTGATAAATAGCTTATCCGAATTGAATCCAAGGACAGCCGGACGATTAGGAGCGGTCACAATTGCGTTCTTCTTGGGTACTACTGTATTGGCAGTAATCGAAGGCGTAGTTCTGGTTTTGGTCATTCGACCCGGTCATTACGCTGAGGATTCGAATCCGGACAGTTTGAATTCGGATTGCGTTTCTCAACCTGTGGATACCATATTAGATTTATTGAGGTACTGAAAAAAGCGCAGCTTTTTCATGCGATGCTAATGCAGTACTGATTTTTCAGAAATCTATTCCCAGATAATCTTGTACAAGCTTGTTTTCAATCAGTGAGAACATGCGTGAAAACGCAAAATATCACTACGTATAAGGATGGCATAAATAATACGGACCTTGTGGAATCGTTGAAAGTGAGCAGTGCTGATGGGATGAATATTTTGGGCCTCGTATTAGCCGCATTGGCGTACGGTATCGTGATCAGTACTATGGGCGATAAAACCAAGGCATTGGCCGAGGTGTTCAAAGCAGTCGAAGCAGCTACCATGAAATTGGTCACTGTTGCCATATGGTAAATGAGCAGAAATTCGCGATTTCATGCTACAGTATGCCCTGTTCGTAGGTTTGGTCCAATTGGCATTGTATTTTTGATTTCAAAAGAGATCGTTCAAATGAGTGATCCCGTGAAGCAATTGCAAGGATTAGCCATGTATATTGCAACGGTGATCACCGGTTTAGTATTGCATTCGTTCATTCTCTTGCCATTGATCTATTTTATCGTCGTTCGAAAAAGTCCCATCAAACATGTGGGCGGAGTTGTGCAAGCTTTGTTGACCGCACTTGGAACTGATTCCAGGTGAGCAAATGGTCCGGATATTGCAAAGATAATCTTTGCAAACTGCTCAGAAAGGCATATGCCTGAAATGCAATTCCTGCATTCCCAAATACACGACAATTTTTCAGCTCAGCAACACTGCCAGTCTCGATCAAATGCATGGAAGAGAATAATAAATGCGATCCGAGAGTGGTCAGATTCGTTCTCCCGTTAGGTGCTACTGTGAATATGAACGGCACCGCTTTGTACGAAGCAGTTGCTGCCATTTACGTCAGTCAAGTCAAACAAGTTCCGCTTGGAATTGGTCAAGTCATAATCGTTAGGTACGAAGAATTATTGCAGTAAAAAAGTGGCCGAAAACCTGCGGTTTTCAGTGTCACTGCAACGTTGGCGGCTATCGGTGCAGCCGGAATACCTCAAGCTGGTTTGGTCACTTTGCTCATGGTTTTAACCGCAGTCGGATTACCGCCTGAATATTCAGCATTGATCATTCCTGTCGATTGGTTCTTGTAAGAAATGCATTACATGAAAAAACTTCCAGCACATGAGAATATCTGAATTTAGGGATCGACTCCGAACCGTGGCCAATGTATTCGGTGACACAGTCGGTGCTGCTGTTGTGCAAAAAACATGCAGTAGTTATTTGAAGAAAGCCACGGATGAAAATTTCGATATCCCTACTCAAATGAATGGGCCCGTGAAAATGACTTTGAGCAAAATCGAGCCGGATGCTTGCATCAAAATGTGATACTTTTATGCAAAATTCCATCGATACGAATCATATTTCATGTATTGATGTTCATCGAGCAAAATTGCGCAATCCGGATATGCGTACTGATCGTTGAGACCCAAAATTTGCAATTCTAAATCATATACATTCAATATACCAAAGCAATTCAGGGTAAAGCCCATTCAATGACATAGTGACCAAAATTGCGCAATTTCGATTTTACGATAACCATTCGTAAGTAGACAAGAATCGACAAGCGAGATCAATAGTTAAGTTGTTAATCTAAATATCATGGTCATTTCGATGATCCTTTTCGATCAGTAAAAATCACGTCGAACTTCGATTGTTGCTTCCTGGGCGTCGCTAGCATCGATCTGGGCGACGGCGTCCCTTTCAACGATTCTGGTTGCATTTTCAACGAATCCTGTTGCGCCGACAGAAGCGATCCAAGCGGCAATTCTGGATATGCTGAAAGAGAACAACTGTGATTAATTGAGGAGAGTAATTTTGGAAAAATGGAAGCTCACCTTTCATTTGCTGTTCGTCGAATGTGCCAGCTCCTTTGCTAGTTCCCAACGGGGATTGTGGAGGACCCGAAGGCGGACCGAACGACGGTGGACCAGCTGAATCTTCTGGTCCTGAAAAACGTGAGGCATGGAGTTGATGAATCCATCATAAATTCAAAATTGTTTACCTCGAGGTTTGCGTCGTCTCAAACGGATGATACCCTCGTCCTCTTTGCTAAAATCAAAGACTCCCATCAGAGCAGCAAATAGCCCAGGGAGAATATCCACTTACTCGTAACGTGTTGCTGAACCTTTGTACGATTTCGTTTTGATTTTGGTCATCATAGGTTGCGGCAGCAATTCGATCTTGCCTTGAGGGCATGTGTCACGATGCGAATCCACAATTGCATAGCTGACCTGAAATCAGCATCACGTCAAATACGTGCGTAAGATTTCCAAACTGAATTCTTACCGATAAATTGCGATTGATGATGTAATTGATCTCGAAATCATCGTCGTCTTGACCCAATGGATTCATAATCGATTCGGCCATTTTCAACCATCCCATGTAGAATAGGAATTCCAAGAATGGAAATAGCGGCAAGAATTTCTCGATAATTCGATCATTGTGCTTTGTGTTAGGCGTCGACTGGCTGCTGATCGTTCCATTGTTGATCGTCGTTTCGTTCTTGGTCGTTGAAATTTCGCATTCGTTCAGCAAATACTGACGACCGATGAGTGCACTGAAGAAATACGCGTACACGACCATAGTGACAACCTGAAAAGAATTCTCTTTTGGAATATGATTCAGCTATATAAATTGCTATTCTTACCTGCGTATACGAAAGCGGAATACTAATCCAATCGTAAGCCAACATCAATCCCAGTTGATCTCGAAATTTGACCACTTGCTCGAACGTCGACGAGAAGGCCACCGTGTCTCGAACTTTGTTCCTGGCGTACGTACGACACAGCATGTTCGACGCCCATTGAATGGGTAACCAATATTTGTGATGCCTGGACAAATCGCCTTCCAAGTGTTCGAGAATATCTCTTTCTTCCGGCGTCATGAATTTATCCTCCACCACTCGATCCAACGTTTTATATCGGGCCTTGACCGATGTGGAAACGTCGCGTAGAACCAATAATTGAGCCAGATTCAAATATCGAGCGATGGCACGACGAGCTTCGCACGTATCCTTATCACCGGACGGCAAACACATACTGATGTAGAAACACGGCCTGAAAAAAAGACCAGATATATTCTAAGATCACCGCTCAAATTATCCAAACTAAACCTAAACCGCCATAACCTGATCCCCTCTGCCCTTCAATTTGGTTTGCACGGCCGACAGAATAAGGCAGCTAACCTGAGAATCATCCATACTTCTGCGTGTAATGGAGAATCAATTCTTTCGTTAGCCATGCAACAACAGGAGGGCAGAGGGGATCAGGTTATGACGGTTTAGGTTTACTCACCGATCAGGCCACGCAATGCACATGGCGATATCCCACCATCGTTTGACAACTAATTGCACGTAAAATCCCATGATGAATGTCAACGGAAGAACCTTCGAATGCTCGTGGCAATAAACGGAGAACGCTTCGAATTGCCTGCAATCAAACGATTCCTTTGCAATGATTGAAATTCATGCGAAAAATCAATACTTACCGCCTTTGATCACAATCCAAACCGTTACGATAAATAGCAGCGACCAATAAGTATAATGCGATGAAGATCAATAATTCACGCCAAACCAATTGATGCACACTGAAATTTTCACCCGATCGTGCATATTTTTGCGTGTTCATAAAATACTGTACCTGGCTTTCCAGCGGAATAATAATCGAGCGAATGTTCCCAATGTAGCCGTAGCTACTGCGGACGAATAACTTATCGTCATTTCGTCGAATCAAAACGAGTAATTTTTCAGTAAAAAATGTACTAAATTTCTCCGCTAGTCATTCATGCAGCCACACACGAACTGGCCAAAAGGAGACACTGAATTTGGAAGAGGTGGAGCCAAGGCACCGCACCGAAATGCCTTAGCCAATCAGAAACGAGCACAAAGGCGGAGCCTTAGTGCGTCGATAATTAGTATCGTATTTTTTTCCATTGGTCAGCAAAATAATCAAATATGAAAATCGTATTATGCATATTTTGTTAAAAAAATGACCGAATAAACACCTAGTTTATATATTATTGTGATCAGAAAAATCATACTATCATACGCCCAGGTTCATTTCACGGCCTTCCCCATGGATTCTCATTCGGCATGGTATAATTGCGACCCAGTAATTGAACGATACGCAATTTCTTGCATTCTCTATTCCATTGCCAAGCACAATTATATCCGCTCTTTTCATTCTCTTCTTTCGTACTGACGCAACATTTGCATTCGCGATCCAATTTCTCATTTTTCACCAGCTGATGAAAGAAGTCCGCCCATGCATCCGATTTGAACGGCTTCTCATCTTGACCCCACGGAAAAGCGTTCATCAAAAGACCGTTGCAAAAATCACGCCAAATCAATTGCTTGCGTGCGTTGGTGATAATTTCGTTCTCGCAGCTGTTGGTATCGGTGCATACGAATTTCTTGTACGTTTTCAATTCGTATATTTTCCTGGCCATTACCAAACCGTCCGGATCTAAGATGACCCACGAGTCGTCGGTGATATTTTCCAATGGGATACTGTAGGTTTGCTTTTTGGGTATAGTGATATTGATCGATTGATTAGTGAATGTCAATACGGTGATTGGGAATGGTCGGATGGTTTCATCGGTGACCACAACGTGATCATAATTTTCTGCTCTGCCTTGAGTGATACTGATTCCACGATCATTGATCGATACGAAAATGTACGCGAATCCTGGCTGACCGAACCAAGATTCCAGATATCCGTTCAAATTCTCATCACCGGTTGATTCGAGTAATAATTTATCCCAATATTTAACGTTGGCATTACCGTACGCCTTATTTGTGAATAGCTTATTCCAGAATCTTTGCCACACTTCGAATCCGTAATAATCGGAGATGAGTTTGAAAAATAACGGCGGCATACCGAAGCAATTATCAGCAATATGTTGCGTGAGATTGTATCGTCTCAGAAAAGAGGGATAATCGCTTTTCCTTCCCGCGGCCGCGTTTGCCTGTTGCTGAATCGATACACCGTTCAATTGTTCGCTCAATTTCCATTCCAAAAACGCCGTCATACCTTCTTGCAAACAAATTTCGCGCCATTCCGAAATGGTGGCCAGATTTCCTAACCATTGATGTACGATTTCGTGGTTCAGGATCATGGATGCTTTATCCCCTTTTTCGCCCTGCTCCATCCACGCGCCATCGGTCGTGATCAGACCGAAATTCTCGATTCCCCAAAACGGAGACGGATATACGACGTAATGAGCTAATCGTGGAAGTACATAGCTGACGTTCGTGATCGATTCCATTAATCGAATTGATTTCGATGTATTTTTCAACATCCATTTGAGTTGTGATACTTTTTTATTGGGTGCGTACAGTTCTATCAACGGCCCACCGTCGTCCGTACTCGAATTCGTGTACGTGTAATTCTCCATCAATGCCATCGTGAATACATACGTGGATATGATGGGCGTTTCTTTGAAGCAATTTCTTATCGATTCTTGATCGGATTTTTTGATCGGATCGGTATGTGATAATGGCATGTTGCTTGCTGATGACCAGGCGGATGGATGTTCCAAGCATAGGTGGAATTTCGCTTTCATACTCGGGTGATCGAAACATGGAAAGACACTGCGAGCGTATCGCATTTGAAAAATAGTGGTCAAACCCCAATATCCTTGTTCATTACCACCGGATCCGGATAATCCGATACTGCCCATTTCTGAATAATCATCATAGGCTGTACCATGGAAGCTTGGGATGGTGATCATGTACGCTTCACCTGCCTAAAAATGAGGATCATGTGCTACTGTGATGATTGGTCCTGATTGATCATCAATTTTGGCAAAATTTGAAAGCAAAATCGCATGTGATGGGAGATCACGTGTTGCTGTGATGATTGGTTTCGATGACATATCGATCGATTTTGGTAAGATTTGAAAGCAAAATCGCATGTGATTCAGGCTGATCACATGTGATCAGATCATTTCCGAACCCTTGCATCCTGCTAATCTTACCCTCATCGGTTTGGTCAGATGCAAAATGAACGCATCATCCATTACAGTAACCTTTTCGATACATCCGGTTTCATTGACCCCGGAATCTTCGCACAGCATTCGTACAGTGATTTTCTCATAATCGATTTCCGGTCCATTCGCGTGCCGATTCAAAACGATTTTCTTCGTGCTCATTCGAACGATGACCCTGATCTCAACGTAGCCTTCAAAATGAGTTCTATTCATGAAATAGAAACTCAAATTGTACGATTCCGGTTTCAAGCCTTGGACGTGGCCCAGTGCGGCTACACTATGCTCATCGCCTTTCAGATTTCGATCTTCTTCAATCGTGGTGTTCTTTTCTTCCACATTGAATTTTTCACATTTTCCTATGATCGGTGCGTCAATTGTGGAATTGCCATTGATTGCGCAATTGACTTGGATTTCCGGTAATTGCACGAATTCGAAATAAACGAGAAGAGTCACTAAGAAACTGACAAAACGTAGCATGATTCAAGGGAATATTTTCTAGGTAATAAATGACGGGACTAGTAATGAGTCGAGTGTCGTTGTGGAAATGACACAGTCACAAACCTTGTACCAAGGCGATATAAATTCATATTGATTTTTTGTTCATAAATAATATTATTCAACAAAAGCCAGACGCTCGGTATAGCTTTCATTTGAGCATGGAAATTCCGTGCTCGTATTGAGAAGAAAGAAAAGTTGGCTTCATAGATTGTACAGTATTTGTACAGCTTCAGTTTTTAGTCGAATTCTACGAGCAGCTGACTCGATCGTGGGTTTTTGTAAACGCGGATAACATGTATTCGAGATTCATAACATGCCTAAAGTTATGCTCAGAATTCCATTACGAAATCATCCAAGTTTTTTTCACATGGCAGAAAAATTGCACGGTTAGGATGTCATACTGTATGAGTCATTTTGATGAAGCCTAGAAATTTGCGTGCAGAATACATTATGCTAACCTTCTAACAAAATTGCTACAATATGGCTTCCGCACGCAGGGTGGCGGTGACGTCAGGAGGCGGCGCATGTCATGTGACCACGTCTGATTGGTTTTGCAGCAAGCCGTTGCCTTCTCGTTGCCGCTGCGTTGTGTCAGTCATTCGTCCTGTCGATTCGGCCTGGTGCGGTTGCGTGGAAAGTTTCGAAGCAGATTCGTTGTGTATTGCGTTCGACTGCACAATTTGGAGAATTGAATTTGCTGAATTCGGCATCACTCGTGTTGCGATGGATCAACAGAAATTTCTGGATTCGAATACGATCTCGATGGAATCACCCGATCAATCGTCTACGAAAGCAGGTACTGCCAAAACCACGCCTCCCAAATGGAATTGGCGGTGCTTATTATGGTGGCATTGGACAATAATCGGTGGCGGAGCGTTGATACTCAGTCATCGTCATCATCGTCTGCTGCTGTCGAAAACGTCGTAAAGCTCGATCTTCAGCTCGATCCGGTGGTCAACCGCAATTGGAAAAACCGACCGCGCCTATTGTCAACAAGAACGCGTCACAAGTGCCAGAATCGCAAATTCCAACGCCAGAAGAAAAGAAGAAAGGTTCGTCGTCTCAGAAAGCGGCACCAGCACCGGCTCCAGCCGCGGACGTGAAGCAAAGCAAAAGGAAGAAGTACAAGCCTCAGTCGGGAAGCCTGAGGAGTGCAAATCGAAGCGTACAATCGGATGACAGCTTCATGACTCAAGAAATGACCCAGTAAGTATATAGTTACCCTTTTTGCGATCTTCCTCTGCTGAGGAGGGAGTAGTCATTTTTGGGCATGAATTCCATGTCAATTTATGACAAATACTCAAAGTATGATCCAATTTTTCAGGATCAAAAGGAAGCCGAGGAGGGTTATTTTGCCCGTGACGAATGAAGAGAAAGGCAGTGGATCGCAGCAATTGAATGTGCAACCGTCACCAGTTCAACCCGATCCGAATTTAGCCAATGCTCAATCCCCACCAAAAGCGATCGGATCGTAAATCAGTGCTCAAAGTGCGAACGTACCACCTGTTCTTTTATGATCTCACCGTGTGAACAATGGAAATCGGTATATCGAAGTGCCAGCGCTTAAGAAGGCGCAAAATAACTAGTTATCTGCAGATTATTTCATATACTCGTAGATAAAATACACGATTAACGAATCCTACACACCACACCATCGCTATTTTGTTGGAGTTTGCAGCAGTTTCTTTATACTTTCTACACGATTCCATATTTGTTTAAAAGACCTATTCAAATCTAAATTGTTTCGTAACAGATAATAAACAATATCCGACTTTTGTCCCGGTACATCCAAAAATTTGCATAGTTTGTAAACGACTCTACCGTGAAACAATCGATGAACCGGCATCATTGAGGGATAGCCTGAAAAGGTAAGGTAGAGATAAGAGAATAAAGAAATGTTAAAGGTGTATATAGATATATATATATATATGTTGCGGGAAAAAACCGAGCCCGGTCAATGCCTGAACTGACCAACGCGACGGTCAATACCCGAACTGACCGGCTGTGTGCGGCCAGTTCGGGTATTGACCAACCGCGCGGGCAGTTCGCGAACTGACCAATGTTCTAGTGGGCAATATCCGAACTGAAACCTGGGTCAATTATCCAATCATGGAAAGTGAAAAGGTGATACGCAATTAGCATCGAGCAGATAAGTTGCAACGATAAATTATTCTAATCCACGTAGCATCATGTATGCTGATCTATTTGATTCGATTTATTTGTGATTTTATCCAAGAAACTCAGCTGAGTACTGTGAAGCACTGAGAAATGAGACTGACAATGAAAAGAAAGAAACCTGGAACAAATTTTTTTTTGTGTCGATTTGTTTTTTTGTGTATGATCTTACCTTTTACAACACCTTGTCATATGATCACTTGATGCTGTGGAAAGAAAACGAAGTGCGAAGTACAAAGTAACTGAGAAAAAGGAAATGTGAGAAGATTTGGTATTGCTAATTGATTTTTTTTTAACTGACAGCAGTCTTGGCTATATCTGTATATAAGGTATTCGAAAAGTGGAAAAGTATCCACCCTAGGTTCGTGCTTTATCATCTTTTCACTTTTCAAACTGCATCATTGTTTCAGTTCGGGTATTGCCCACTGGAACTGGTCAGTTCGCGAACTGCCCGCGCGGTTGGTCAATACCCGAACTGGCCGCATACAGGCGGTCAGTTCGGGTATTGACCGTCGCGTTGGTCAGTTCGGGCATTGACCGGGCAGTTTGCGAACTGCCCGAGTTCGGCCTTTTCCCGCAACATATATATACAACACAATGACAGCATAGCTTTGTAAACAAAAGGAGGTGAAACATAATTTTTCCTAGATGCACCAGGAAATGACACCAGTCATGCATTGGATGCCTTGCATTTTTGTGACCCCTCATTTACATGCCCCCCATAATAAACATAAACTTGGTCGCTTCTTGTCATTGGTTTTGAAATAGCTGTTTGATAACCACCAACCTACCCTTATTGTCAGTTCGATTTTTATAAGGAGCGGAGTTTGTATCAGGTCATCATTATCTGAGCAAGCGCAAAAAAGAAACAAGATGCTTACCCGAATCCTGCAAGTTTTTCTCAAAAGGATGTTTCAAAATTGCATTTAGCCAAGTGACTGCTTGAAAACACGCCTGCCATTGACTGGAACAGTGAACATAGCATGTATCTAGACATTCGCTAGAACTTTCAGACGACTTTTGCCGTGTGAATTGATCGATGTTGACTTCCACTTTCCAATGCAGTAAAAAGCTGCATAGCAAAAGCGCTTTTGCGCAATTCGCATTTTCCACGGTCCTCAACCATATTATGAAACTGCTGATAAATAATTTCATCGTCAATGGAAACGCCCGAGAAATTTCCGTGAAAATTTCGTTCTCTACTGCAGAAAATCGCAAACAGTCGATGAACCACTGCTGACGTTCCTGATCATTTATTTCTCCGATTTTCGCCAAGGTAGGCAATGAGGACAAAAAATCCTTGTCTTCAATGGCATCGTCGATGTTCCAAGAGGATCTTTTTTCTCGAAAACGACCATCAGCATCTCGGCAATATTCAGTGATAATATGTTCGTGTTTGAGTAAGATTCGATAAACGACAGCTCTCAAGCTGCGACAACAGTCATAAACGCTTGGTTTGGAAAAATCTTCAAGTAAAGCCGACAAATACACTTTGCCGTCCTGATACAAACTCACAAGCATAACTTCAGGCCAATAAGCCCTAGCTTTCTCCAAGAGCCATGACAGTATCCCACGAAGACTCTGGCTTTCTGATCGATATCGAAAATCCTCCATGATCATAGTATCGATATCTTGATATATCTGCAGATTTCTTTCGATTTTCGCGCTTCGATTATAAGCGTTGAATGAATTTTCTAAGGCTCGCTTGATATCCCGCCCATTGTATTTTTTATACATTCGGCTATAATCTAATGCTTTCTTCTTTATGTCATCGTCGGATAACTGCTGCCGCATTTGAATATGAAACCATTGCAAAACGGTAATTATATTCGAATGCCGGATTTTCTTAGTTATCGATTGGCAATCGCATACAACAGCAGGTGATTGTTCGATTTCTTCTCGAGCTCTACGAAAAAATGGTACCATGTCCAAACCGCAAGCGTAGTCGTTATCACACAAAAAGCCAAATAAAGGCATCAACTTTGGATTACGGAGTTCGTAGAAATCGCACAATTTTTCGACGCCTCGGTATTCTTTCGCTGAGAAGTAAAATCTGCCTTTAGCCGTCGACTTCGCGTCCCAGTTGATGGTATTCCACGGAATGTAGTTGCATTTCAAATAAAACAAGAAAAAATCGCTATCGGGTGATAAAATTTTGATATTTTCTTTACCACTTTTCTTTCCAAACCAATTCGCTACTCCAGCGATAACGGCGTCCGCTTCGCCAGCGCATCCATGCACTTTTATGCCACGCTCAATGAAAGTATCGATCATGACATCACGAGCGAATATAGGCAAGAAATTCTTATTGCCGGTTCTTGAAAGTCACACGTCGCCGGATGTAGAGATGATTTTTGCGTCATCGAGACGTTCTTTATGCTTTTTCAGAGCATTTTGACTCCTCGTCGCCTCACGATCTAAAAGACCGTCGAAAATAACCGTTATCTTTATGCCGCACTGTTCGATTTTATCCAACCATTGATTAATGAGATCTCGAATTTCGGTGTAGTCGCCGCCAAATCTGGAATCTTGGGCTGAATCATAATATAAAGCGTAACATATTCCGTTCCCGTCAACAATCAAATGGACATCACGAAGTTCAATTTCGGTCAAGAGATCAGAATGGTGACTCAGAATATAAGCCTGGAATGATTGGATACCCATCTTATCTCTTTTCGCAGCAGAAAGCCTCAATAAAAATACGATGTGATGACTGAAAATTTCGAATTTTCTTTGTCGTTGCCTTGAACTTGGTATTACTGACTCATTTTTTAGTATAAATTGCGCATAACCAAATAGTTATGTATTCACTGAAAGAAATACTAAAATCAGTCGTAATGTCGTCAGTTTTCTCATATGCTTTCAAAAAAGAATATTGGTGGTGTTAGTCGAGGCGCTTATTTCAGCTTTCTTTGGTTGCTATGTACTCGTAAGCAGAAATCGATTGCAAAAGGTCCCTTGAACTGACAACAAAGACCACATAGGCTCTAATGAATGCCCTAAAATGGAATAGAGCATACAACTTCAGGCCAACTCTGTCTGATTGTGAGCGTGGGAAAATTACTCCCAAAACTTGTCTGTAGAATATTACTGGTTCCGCACAGGGTTTGTCGACCCACAATCGGTAAACCTACTAACTTTTCGCATAAATTCTTTTTGAAAACCTGTTATGTCCATTAGGCAAAGCTGCTGGTACCTGGAAATACAGGTAGCTTTAGGCCTATATGGGGAAAACCGTCTCGAAATGGGTTTAGTTGCTTTCGTTCGTTCAACCGTCAGCCACTAATTTCAGCAGCACTTGAAGTCTAAAGAAGTGAAATTTCCAGCGTTCCTAAACGAAATACTGCACCTTGTTGAGCATTTTTGCTTTAGTATAGCTGGACTTTGTCCATGGCATGTACCGACACATGGAAGAATGAGAAAAGAACTCGCTATGGGATTAGAAGCGAAATTATTAGTGTCTTAGCCCTAGTTAGTAGAAAGAACAATATTTTTTTTGCAATGACGCCTTTATTCTGTCTGTCTTATCTTTTTGATGTCTTTATTTGAATCTATCAGTCAGGTAGGTAATGTGGTAGAACTTCCTAAAAGCAGGACAAGTACATAGTTAATCTTGGCAGCTGAAAATTTTTACTATTGTCCTTGATAACAATTGCATAGCCTCATAATAACAGTTTTATAACACATTGATGGTTCACACACACTGATTATAACACTATTCCGTTCAAATGGTTTTGATACTTCCAAAAATTATTGCCTGATCATGAGAAATGTTCGTGGTGTTTCGATATTGGTTGTGATAAACAAGAGGTTTTCTGGCTTTCTACATGACAGTTTTTTTTCAAAAGCGTACCAGGTATCAATGCACTGCGATTACAGAACATCATCAGAAGACCGAAATACAACTAAAATAAATTTTACATGCACACGCCATGAGGATGCAGTAGTTGCGCCCAAGGAAGCATAAACCATTAGCGCAGTAACGGTAAGACATAGAGTATGCTTGATATCTTATAACAGATCATGATCTTTGAGATTTCGTAGAAATGTGAGATCCAGAGACCACATGGATTGATAATTGATATCCACATCTACAAGTGCAATAAAACATGACTTTTCCATGCAGCAAATAAGCATGCCATCAAATCAGTGAACTTACCAAAAAAATATGCCCAAACTAGGCTACGAAATTTCTTTATTTTTTATGTGCAGCTCCATTATCCTTTCAGCGTCGCTCCAAATTGTTTTGCAAAACAAAGACTCCCTAATATTCAGCATTGAAGTGATTGTCTTCTTTGACTTTGATCCATCCAACTTTACGCAAATACTGTAAAGGATGGTGCCGTGAAACAAACGATGAATTGAGCCTGAAAAAGAAGCACTGAAACCTGCAGTTGGATCAAGAATATGAGGCTAAATATACAAGGCAACTGAAAGGAATCCCATGCATTGGACGTTAGTACATCAGTTATTACCCCACAAACCTGTCAAGAAGCCTTCTTTAGAAATATCTAACATAATGTTATATATCTGAGTGGCCTACAAGAGGCAAACGATAAGTAGCAAACTTACTTGTTTCCGGGTCTCGTTCGAATGGATATTTTAAAATAGCGTTTAGCCAATTGACAGTCTGAAAACACGCCTGCCATTGGCCAAAAGAATGGATATAGTCCATGAATATTTCAGAAGCTGGTGGCGAAGTAGATATTGTTCGATCGGCGTTTTCGATGTCCGTTTTCCCCTGCAACCATAGGGCGCGTAGCAACATGGCTTTTGCGCAAGATTGATTTTCCAAGGTACGCAACCATAAAACGAAACTGCTGGCAAACACTTCCATCGTCGGCAGCATTTTGCACAGTTCGGCGAAAACATTCTTTTCGGAGTCAGATAGCTGCAAACAGTCATGGAACCATTGCTGAAGGTCGCGATTGTCCATTGTTCCGATTGCATCCAACGTGGGCAACGAATCCAAAAGCTTATTTTCAACGATCGACCAAGGTAACTTTTCTTTCAGAAAATTGCCATGAAGGTCTCGGCTGTATTCCGTGATCATCTCGAGCGATTCGGGTTTCAATAACATGCGATAAACCACGGCTCGCAAAGTGCGACAGCAATCGTAGACGCTTGGCTTCGAAAAATTTTCCACTA
>JAQIWJ010000204.1:0-28817 GCA_034695185.1 Discolaimus major
CCTAAAAGGCCTTGCTGGCAAGTCCTAAAAGGCCTTGCTGGCAAGTCCTAAAAGGCCTTGCTGGCAAGTCCTAAAAGGCCTTGCTGGCAAGTCCTAAAAGGCCTTGCTGGCAAGTCCTAAAAGGCCTTGCTGGCAAAGTCGCCTTGCTCATGCTTACTTGCGAACACATCATAAATCCAACCAACATGTACAAGGTGAATAATAATGCCACGAATATTTCTCTATGCTTTCGTATGATGGGGAATTCATCGCCCAAACCGGTGATGATCGCTTCGGATCCACCAAACTGAAATGTAGGATCATGGCTCATCAAAATTTATGGTAAAAATTTCCAGCCTTACCGAACTATCCAATCCCAATGTCAGTAGCATCATGAAGAATAGCAATGACCAAAACGTGGATCCGGGCATGGTCGCAATGGCTTCCGGATAGACGACGAAAACTAATCCGGGTCCTGAAATGAATGCTTGGATTACGGGGGCACCTGCGATGCCCATCCGATCCTTACCCTCTTTAGCCACATCCTCGATAGCTTGTCCGGATTTGCACGACATATATCCCAATACGGAAAATATGACGAAACCGGCCAAGAAACTAGTACAGCAATTAATTGTACTAGTGATCAGGGCATCGCTAAAATCAATAATTCATGACGACTGCTGATCATAGAAATATGCAAATCTACTTACTGATATACGTTATTGTGAAATTTATTATAACTGCTGAACGCCAATAATACACCGAATCCCGGACCCAAACTGAAGAAAACTTGAGTGGCCGCTTCGATCCAGACCTGAAAAAAAAGGCAGGCATTGCAATGCTTTGCAATCGGTGACCATACGTCCTTACTTGTCCTTCTTCTAATTTGGAAATATTCGGTGTCAAATAATATTTGATCCCGTCCACTGCGCCTGGCAATGTAACGCCTCTGATCAATAGTGAGAATAAGACGACGTATGGGAATACTGCCGTGAACCAGACCACCTGAAAATGTGATTGGGATCATCGATTATTGATCAGCTTCTGATCAGTGATCGGAATCAGTGATCAGCTTATGATCAGTAGTCGGAATCAGGATCATCGATTACTGATCTGCTTGTGATCAGTGATCAGCTTATCACTGCATTGCTGATTATCAGCTCCCAATGGTCCAGTTACCTTTCCGGACATTTTGATGCCTTTCCATAAGCTGAAGTAGCAAATGACATATACGGCCAATAAGCACAAGGCCAATTCCCATTGAATTTGACCCGGACTCTCGAATGTGGCCAATAAAGAATTGTCTTTTCCACGTAATTTCAATACTTTCTTGCTGAAATGCGCTTACAGTATACCATGCTGAAAGCAGGGGATGCAATGCCATGCCGGCATGGCATATGCGGTTACAGTATGCCAACTTTGCTTGGGCATATGCACATGCCGTGATCAATCGATACTTACTAATAATATTCTTCAGCAGCCGATATCGGCCGATTTGAATCGTTGTACAATGATGAATTGACTCTCGGTGCGCATTGACTGGCATTCTCGCCGGTCAACTCGGCCCAACTGGAGGGTTGATAACAGAATTCACTATTCCATGTATTATTGCATTCACTCCACGGAAGGTTGGATGTGAATGATGCGACGAAGAAATGCAGCGACCAAGCAATGATCACGTTGTAGAAGAAATCCGTGTAAAATGCGATCATCACCACGCAATAACCGATGCCTGAAATTGTGATCGGTGTATGATCAGTGTATTATCAATGGGCGATCAGTGTGTGATTAGCGTATGATCAGTGAATGATCAGTGTGTGATCAGTGCAGTGACTGATCAGTGTATGATCAGTTCGAATCAGTGAATGATCAATGTGTGATCAGCATGATCACAACGTGATCATGCCAATTAGCCATGATCAAGGCCTCGAAATCGATCGGTATTCACCTTTGAATAGTGGACATACACGTCCCCATGTAGTGATTGCTCCTTGTCGATAATATTGACCCAACGATAGTTCCATGTAAAATAATGGAATGCCGGCCAATAGCAACATGAGAGTGTACGGGATCAAAAATACTCCTAAACAATCGCCTGTCCCTTATCAGCATATATCAGTGATCACGCGTACCTCCTCCATTTTTGAAACACAAATAAGGAAACCTCCAGACATTGGCCAAATCCACAGCAAATCCGATGACGGATAAGAGGAAATCGATTTTCTTCCCCCACGTTTCGCGTTGTAAGGTTGTTCGTTCGGTCAACGAGACTGCACTTTTCAATGATACGTTATCAGCGTCATTTTCGGGAACCGTCAAGTAGGTGTTGGTCTCTTCGCCTGTCCCTCCGCCGTTCCATGTGGCCACCGATGGACCATTGGTCACTGGCGAATTACTGCTTCCGGCTGCCGAATACGGGACTGGGACTGATCGTTTTGCTGAATAGGCATGATCACTGGTTATGTGAATGCCTGCTGAGGCCCTCAATGGCCTCAAATTCAAATCACAGATATTTTTGCTTCAAAATCGATAATCGATACCGATTTTGAGAATTTCTCAATCTCCACTGTGCTTTTTGGTGGGTGTCAAACCTGCTGATTTCATTGGTGATATGGATTTTTATCACACAGTAACCCCAGGCTTATTTATGCTCATTTCAAAAACATCCAAGTGCTTGTAGCGGTTACAGTATACCGCATTCTCAACAAATAGCCTAAAACTGAACTCACTCAATTGGATAGCTTCATTCGACCATTCGGCCATTTCAATGATCAATCAATCAATGTGCGAAAAATTTATAAAAATGATCACGACGAGTTCAGAATAGAGAAGAAAACGAGAAAAGACGAATACGTATCTTATTTTGGCCCATCTTAGGGGGGTTTGTGGGCATCAATAAAATCTCGACAGGAAGTATTTTAACACCGATTTATGGAACTGGAATAATGACCGGTGCTTGGAATGAATGCAGTTACCAAGGGAAATCGCCGAATCATTTTCCACCATGCATCCAAAGCAAAGCATCAACAGCCAATTCGGTCTTTTGGAAAGGGGGAGAAGGAATAGTGTAATTATTGTACGCATTTCCACTATTTTTATGATCAAATGCTTGGCGGATTGGAAGGATTTCCGGTTCGAGAAATGAGCCATTCGGAAAAATGGCTCTGGATTCATGGATTCTTTTTCTTGGGCTAAACTAGTATCGATTTCTACTGATCACGCCAACGGATCACTGTGATCAGATTTAGAAGATATGAAAACCTGGGCATGGCCAATTGAACTAGCCTTGTATACTCCAATGTTGAGAAAAACAAAATGCATAATGGCTTACTGTAACGACTAGATTCAGTATTTCGAACCATCCCACAGGATGTTCTTTCACGGAAAATGTAAAACCATGGTTGGCTATGCATATGGAAACATGGCCATCGATTGATTAGGATCGATTTGAGGCAGCGATTGCTGGAATATGTAGATGACAAATGGCACGTGACGAGAAGAGGCGGAGCTTCGTTTGGCTATGCTTTAGCACATGATTTTTGATGAATGATTATTTTGCAGGGAATAAATTAAGATTAGGTGGGAGGATATATTTTCCTGTACAATCGAATATGCTCTATCGATTGGTGATGTCGAAACCGATCGATCACGCTTGTATCAGAAATCGATATTTCTGATCAACTTTTGAAACATGCATCGCAGAGTAAAACTAATGACACCACGATGATCAGCGTGTCAAACTATCCAAGAAAATATGCTTTTATTCATTTATCGTGTGAATTATCGATTGTGAAATTTTGAAAATTGCCAATCCTACACAGGATTATTGATCGATGATATTTTGACACGGAATGAAGCAAGAGATGGCATGTGAGTATATTTTTCTAGACAATCGAGCACGGGGAATCGATTGGCGTTGTCAGAATCGATCGATCACCTCTCTATCAGAAACTGATCATTTTGATCAAATCCCTAAATATCGATCGTACAATGAAAAGAATATGATTTTTAGAATCAGCATGTCAACTTGTCCCAGAAAATGTGTGTTTCGTTCATTAGTCACGCGTATTTAAGAATCTCAAATTTTGAAATTGCCTATCCTCCAGCACATACCATTTTACCAAGAAATTTCTACAAAAAATACAGATACCGAAGCCATATAGGGGTGTTTTCATATACAACCGATTATGCTCTATCCATTGATCATTGTCTGATCACTTGGAAATTGATAGTTCAGCAATCGATCATTTTGGATAACTTTCCAAATACGACCGATATTTGAATTCTGGCAACGCTAAAAGAAGCAGCGTGGTCTTCTTACCAGGGGAATGTATCATTTTCATATGTATATCATCATTAGCATGCGTATAAGAGGCATTTTGATAGTATATTAATCTGACCATTATACAGTAATGAATGATAAATCTTTACAATATATGTAAATGACGCCTTTTGGGTGTTCTATTCACATGCTTGACCGGATCGGACAAGTCTGGTCATATGTGTTAGTTTATGATAGTTCATGCTGTAGAGTATCGATTATAATCAGGCTAAAGTACCATTGATCAATCCCATTGTTAAATATACTGATCAAGTTTCTAGTAGTACGAAAAATATGGTAACATCTGATCATACTGATCATGCGTGCGTTGTGCGTATTTTTATTTACATGAAAACAAATGGAATTCTTGAAAGATGAGGAATAATTTTACGTCATAAATTGGCCTGTGGTATGCGATTTAGGCGTAGAAATTATTGGCCCGATTTCTACACGATGACGTCTATTGCATCCAAGATGTTCGTCACTTGTGAATTTTCTCAACTGGTGTCTTCACTCTCTCCAGAGAGAAAGCCTCTAACTACGTACACGCCTGTTGGGAGATGCTTTCGCGTTTTATAAATAGTACGAATTGAGAAACTGGAGCTTGAAAAGCGAAGAAGTTTCTCAGCTGAACTTCACGAATTCAAGAAGGGGCCGTTTCTGGGCCTTCATCCAAAAATTCTCAAAGCTTCCGCGTCAGTTGTCTAGTGGAAAGGTTAGAAGCTGAGAGAAAGTGAAAATCCTTCATTCTATTGTACCCGGAGGCTCCCGTTCAGTTCACAGCTGCATTCTTCTTTGAGCACGTGAAAGTAAAAGCCCAGTAAAAAGAACTTCTATTCCCAACTTCCGGAATTTTAGCATCGAATAGAATTCTTTGACTTGAGTAAGTCAATTTTCATGAAGGAAATGCCTGATTTGGCAATGCCGTGACTGATTTTTATGTGAACTGCCCAATGGGCGGTGAATCATTTTGCCTATGGAAGCTTCTTGTGATCTTGAAGAAATTCATGAAACATCAGTTTTGAGGCATTTTTGGACAAAACTTCAAAGCCTTGAGAATATTGAGCAATCCATGACAAACGAATTCCTTTTACTGACCAATTCATGCGAGGCATAAAAAAACTGGAATTCATTCAAACATGATACCATATTTCTGATTCTACTGTACGAGTTGAATGCCTCTGGCAATTTTAGCCTTTGAAAATCACTGTACAAACTAACTTATCAGTATCCAAAAATTCTGCATTGACGCTAAAAATCATACACCTCATCCTACAGTGCCTATTTTGATTATTGCCTAATCAGTGTCCGCAATCGTGCGTATTCTTCCAGAATAAATAAAATCTACAAAAATGCCATCTCAATGCCCACGTTGTAAGAAAGTGGTGTATGCGGCTGAAGAACGGGTAGCCGGTGGCTATAAATTTCATAGCGTCTGTTTTAAATGCTGTAAGTTCAAAAATAGACCACCCCCTTCAATCAAAGCATGAAAATCATCCTAATCAATTATTGAGTTCAATTCGTGAATGCAAAATTTATGTTCGGATATGCATTTTTATGTTCATCGAATGATTTTTTTTTGCATATGCTTTGATGAATGTATTTTCTGTTCGGCAGCATTCGAAAATTATGCCATTCAAACCGATCGAAGTATCCAAATGTCCCAGATGTGGTAAATTCGTCTATCACGCAGAGGAAATGGTGGCTGGTGGATATAAATTCCATCGATATTGCTTCAAGTGCTGTAAGCCTCGCGTGGAAAAAGCCAAGCTTTTTCTTACGATCCATTTATAATCCACTTCTGACACATCCCAATGGTGTGACTGGGGGTTCTCGAATATTCTCGAGAGCAATTCGAGGATTGCGCAATGCTGAGATCCTGCGGCTCTCAGAATTTTTGTTTCACTAATAAAGCACGAATATTCAAAACGGTTTTTTGCATTTAGCAATGTGTAATAAATTATTGGATTCCGTTTCCGTTGCCGAGCATATGGCCGATTTATATTGTAAACAATGCCATTGTCGAAAATACGGCCCGAAAGGCGTTGGATTCGGAATCGGTGCCGGCGCGTTGAGCATGGATACCGGGGAACGTTTCGGGAATAAAACCGTCGAAATGACGTGAGCAGCGGTTACAGTATGCCTGATTCTCTTACTCATGGCATGTAAATTTTTGCATGTTTTTTTCATACTGATCACCTCAGAATGACTCTGATCAAAATTGGCTGATCAGCCTGTGTGATCTTTCTCATTTCTATTTCTTAGCCATGTGTAATAAGATGCTGGATTCGACTACAGTGGCTGAGCATGGAGCCGAATTGTACTGTAAAACCTGTCACTGTCGTAAACACGGTCCGAAAGGTATCGGTTTCGGTTTGGGTGGCGGAGTTTTGACCACTGATAAAGGAGAACGATTCGGGAATTATGAAACTGATATGACGTACGTGCATCCTACTTTAAGAAATCGCCATTTCAAAATATTTCGGATGTATCAAATTTCAGGAATCGTCCATTGACCAGTGAAGCGTATACGGCTCCAATTCAAGCAGGACATCGTTGAAAGATGCGAATGAACAAAAACTGAGCACAAACAAATCACTGACGCTATGAAAAGAAATTGATTATTCATAATTTCACACAATTCAATTCTCAAAGCACTCGATTTTTCTGTATCTGGATTTTATACATATAGTTCATATTGCATTGTAATCATTCTGATCAGACCATAGTAAAATCAATCTGGATCTCGATCATTATTGGGATGCTATAAAAATTTCATTGGGTAATTTTTGGTCCTGCGTGGCCATGAAAATTCTTCCCACACGTTATAACGCCCTATATCGAAAATTTGAATGCCCGCTATCGCGCGCCGCTTATATCAGGCAAACGAACTTCGGCTGCTAGAGCGCGCAAAAATCGAGAAGACCGAAAATTCCGAAATTTTATTGGTATCATCCCCAATTCCATTTGAAGTTCAACTGAAATCATTTTGAAAAATGTTCTCATATAACGACGATACTGTTTCTAAATTCGACCGACCTAGTTTATTGCAATTTATCAACTGCAAATTATTGAGAAACCATAAATTCGTGGACGAACATTTGTGGGTGGAAAATGGTCGAATCGTGAATCCGGAGCCGATATTCTTTGATCATAAACGTCCAGCCGATGCGATTATCGATTGCAAAGGCGCCATATTAGCTCCTGGATTTATCGATATTCAGATAAATGGTGAGTTTTGCTTTTTGATAGTTTAATTTTCGCAGGATGCATTAGCATTGTCGTTGGCATTTCATCAAATGTCTTGCGATGATTGAGCAATGCATTAGCATGCAAATGCCAGCAGAAGATGAACTTCGCTCTCAAAAATTTGCGAAAGCTAACTCAGTTCCTTTTTTTTAGGTGGATTCGGAGTGGATTTCTCATCGGACGTTGATCACGTGGAGAAAGGCCTTTCGACGGTTGCGCGAGGATTGGTGGCCACCGGTGTCACGTCGTTTTGCCCTACCGTAATCAGTTCACCGCCGAAAGTTTATCACTCGGTATGTATATTTAGTACTTCAAAATTGACCTCCATACTGAAGGTTTCCCTTTATTTACATAGATAATATCTCGATTCAAGACGGCGTACAAGAGGAACGATATGGAAGCAAACGTGATTGGTAAGTGAATAATCATTCATAAAGCATGAATATGCTTATGCAAGGAATTTACCTGTTCTTCACTGGCTTCCAAATCTAATGATGCCATTTTATAGGTTATCACTTCGAGGGACCATTCATCAGCAAGGAGAAAAAAGGAGCACATCCGGACGTTCACATTCGCGATGGCTTCGATCACGGTTTCCAAGATATCAATGACGTCTATGGCGGAGACAGTTTGGATGCTGTCCGGATGGTCACATTGGCACCAGAGCTCAAGAATGCGTACGCCGCTGTGGAAGAATTGACCAAGCGCGGAATTCTGGTTTCTTTGGGTAAGTTACGTAGCTATTCTCTTGTGATCTGTGCTAAAGAGACATTTCTGTTTCAGGGCATTCACTGGCATCGTTGACGGAAGGCGAAGAAGCGGTCAGAAAAGGAGCAACATGTTTGACGCATTTATTCAATGCCATGCTGCCAGTAAGTTGATAAAACTGCGTTATGATTTGGGTTTCTAAAGTCTGTATTTTATTCCAGTTCCATCATCGCGATCCTGGCATTGTCGGCTTATTGACCAGTCACGAAATTCCAGAAGGACGAACCTTATTCTTTGGGGTTATCGCTGATGGAGTCCACACTCACGATTCCGCTTTGCGTATCGCTCATAGAACGCATCCTGAAGGTAAGTGTTGCTTCTAAGCATCTGTTACTTTCTTCAAATGACAATATTTTATGTTTCAGGTTTTATTTTGGTCACCGATGCGTTCAGAGCGCTTGGATTAGCAGAAGGAACACATCACTTGGGCGATGTTCCTGTGCAGGTTAGAGCCAACCGAGCTACTGTTTCCGGAACGGATACGCTTGTTGGAAGGTAAGCATTCTGATGAAATATTTTGGTTGCCATCAATTGGATGCATCAGCAGATCACAAAGAAATTTCCATCCATCTTGAGCCTGATGAAAAAATTAGGTTTATAAACTCAAAATGCAGTTAAGTTTGATTATCTTGATGCAAAATTCACCAAATTATGTTTTTACATCAGCATCAGTCCATTGGATTATTGCGTTCGGCATTTGATGAAAGCCGCATCGTGCACGGCAGTAGAAGCCTTGGAATGTGCCTCGTTGCATCCTGCTCAATGCCTAGGAATAGAGAAGACAAAAGGAAGCATGGCCTTTGGTGCTGATGCAGATTTCCTTCTTTTGGATGATGACTTGAATGTCTTAGCAACATTTATTGCTGGCAAACGGGTTTGGTGTAATGCTTAGAGCCTAGTCATAGCTTGACAAAGCTTTTATTGAGATTTATGAGCTGATTATTGAGTTGATTTTAATCAAACTGAAATAAATAAGCATTCTTAATGAATGGAATCAAGAATATAATCACACAATCTAGCCAGCACAGCAGTGCAATCATATTGCATTGCCAATTTCTGGATTCTAATTAGCCCCTCTATTTTTAGAGCCCACCCACGGTGGTGGTCAGAAGCGGATCCATGCCGGTGTCGCAATCAGTATGGTGGTCAAGATGATTCGAACAATATTATCTCCTCCTGAACCGGATGGCGAAGCCACTGTGGATTACAAAGTTAGTACCAGAATGGTTGCGCATGGTGTGAGTGGAAGATGTGTGAAATTTTATCGAGCGAGGCTTGAATCGTCGTCTGCAGTTCCTCGGAATCGTCTGCATTTTGGCCATCATGCCTACTCGTTTTCTTCCGAAGTTTTCGTGGGAATGCAGCTGCTACATTTTGTGGCAATTTTGCTGTGACGAGACGTTGTTTGACATTGCGATTTCCCTGGACAGCTGTTCGACGTTGCGTGTAGTCCAGGATGTGGATTTCTTCGGCCACAGGTTTGAATAGGCCGCCGGCGTATCGCACTGGTCACCAAATGCCGGGTGCGTTTGGCTGGCATCTGTTACATACATCGCGTGCATGGGTTGGGAGGGGCGTTCTCTGTTGAATCCATTTTGGCAGATACAATTTACGGATCATTACTTTTGAAATGGAACCGCGTTTTCATCAATATCGGAAGGCAAATTTGACATTAATCCTGCTCCCCTTTTCTCACTGGCCAGGAGTCGCCATCAATTCATCAATCGCATGCGATTGATGCCCTGAGGCCATACGTGGTAGTATTTGTCGTTGCATTTTGGCGTGCTGGTTGGCAAAGGTTGCCATTGCTGGCACATTTCTCTGTCTGTCGAATTCCGAGGCATATATGGAGCGCGTGGTTAGGAATAGAAAGTGTACGAGATGAGGGGGTTTGGTTGCTGGTTGTCTTGTCTTTTGTATATCCTTGTCGGATATCCAAGCAGCCGAGTTGATGACTGGTCTTATGCATTCGCGAGGCTGTAATTTTCTCAGCAATTTGCGAAGTTCTACATGTCCTTGAGATGGCCGGAAATGATATTTTTACGATTGTTCTTCAGTGGGAGGGAAGGAAGGGACTGAACAACGTGTGTATTATTTGCATTGTGGTCGTATTATTAGCGGACCAATGTAATAGTTTCCTGTTTACCAATGTTTTCGCCGTGTTCAACGCGGTTCGTAGTTTCTTGATCAGGTTAAGTTTGACATTCACCTGCATTCGCAAGGTTTGGTTTGACAGGCGTGGCATTGTTGTTCGTTCTTGTTCCATTTGGAATGTTGTTGGATGACGGACGTAGGAATAGTGGATTAGACGTTTTGAACGAGGCCATACGTGTACATGCACGACCGCAAAATGCTTGTATGGCCATATTTTCCGTCTTCTCTGTCATTGAAGAATGGATGTGTGATCTTGTTCCATATTTATGTACTCCGGAGTACTGTATGTACTCGAAGTACTTTTCGAGCAGTACTTTTTCCAGTGACTTCATTTTTTCCGAACTCATTTTCCGTCGTTCCCTTGTGTGAACGAAAAATGCGTATCCATTCAAAGTAGTTTTAAACGAAGGTGGATGCCCGTATTTGATTGAAAGGTTTGACCATGCTCTCGAGGGCATGCACTATTTAGTCCAACATCATTTGCACGATTTTTTGGCCATTGATCGCTTATGTTGAGCGAATAGAGACTGGTAGGGAGGGAGGTCTGTCTGCCAGTTGAGCTTAGGCGAGATGAATATAGATAGATTGCATTTTCGGTTCTCACGCAATCAATGCTGAGATTGATATGATTTTATAATGGCCTGCAATTGGCAGGTGTTTCGACGTTCCATTTCCTTCCAGAGAGTGCATGCGAGGAATTTCTCGCGGTCTAATGTATTCTTTTTGTGAGGGCACTTTTATTCTCGTTTTGATGGCGAGGGCGGAAATGTTTGACTCTTATTATACGAAGAGGTTTCTTCGCATTCGGTGCCTGTGGTCATTCGAGATATGAATAATGATAATGCTGGCACTATGCTGACTTCTTTTCATGTCGACCGTGTGCCTTTGAATAGGCCGTTTATGAGCCGTGAGTATGGCGACTGTCGCTCCCTCGGTCATAGGCTGGAGAATAACCAAGCGTGACGGCTGTGTCGTTTCCGTTTCATGAATGCATTAAGGGCAGCTCGGAGTATGATCGAGTTAGATTTATACATGGATGCCTTGTATGGTCGAATGTCGTGGATGTAGGTTAAGCCCGTGGGTCTTCGTTTGCATCGGTGAATAGATAGGGTGTCGTTTGTTGCGGTTCTTCGACTGCGGTGAGAATAGGCTTATGGCCGGATGGTACCTGGCCGGGTATAAATATTTACTGATCATGCGATGATAGGCGAGAATTCCTGCACTGGAATTCCGCTTTGATGGTGTCAAAATTGGTGGCTTGACTGTTGGGGGTCCTTAGGAATGCTTCGCCGTTGTAGCTAGCTGAATGACTGTTTAGCTAATATTTGCATAGCTGTTCTGCAAAAAAATGCCTGTCGTGTTTCTGCTGTTGCTAAACATGCCTTTCATTGTCAGGGAATGTAGAACCAAGACGCACGACCATGGATCAGAGGATATCCGATGATTATTGAATCAATGGACGCAATTGAATTACTATGATCAAAAAGGTGAGTGCAGATTGTCTATTTGCATGAATTTGAAAGCAGCATGTGGCATTTGGGAGGACTGGGGGATTCATCGTGGATATTATCATCTTGAGCCGATATGGTTCATTTATTCGCCATATGCACTGTTTGCATTGAGGCATCGTCTTTGTGGAGCTTATTGGCTCTTTGATTGCTTCGATCATAGCTAAACTGGCTGCCGGTGCTTTTCACCGGAGTTATATTTCTGTTTGCGGAACGCTTAGAGCTTGTTTTTTTCACACGAGCGTACAGCAGAGACGTTTTGCTGGACTAGTTTTCGTTTTTAAATAGCGTTCACTCGTTAGAACGAGAGAATTTTCGGGTGTGTCGTCAGGCCGTTTTCACTCTTTCGTCCATTCTGAAGACAATTCTTACATTGATGTCTTCTACTAATAGGATTCATTAGGATTTTTCTGTTGAATGCTAAAAAGGCATTATCCCTTTTTGAGTGCCTGGCCGGATCCCCCGTTTTATAACTGCTTCTGGTGATGCCGGCTGCAAGTAGAAGTAGTAGTTGTGAATTGGGAAGGGTGGTATCGGTGGTTTTTTGGCACCACATCTGGTGAAATGATGAGAATTTTTTGGCTCGGTTATGCTAGCTCTGAATACTAGCTTTGCTTTTCTCGTTTATCATTTGCGAGATGAGCAAACCCCCATTTATGATCGATAGCTTTATGAAGGAGCATAGAGAATTAGAGGGTTTTTCTATCTTAGCGAGATGAGAAGAGCCGCTTCTTCGTTGTGCTACATTGACGACCACTAGGCGAGAGCGTCATCTTGGACTCATCACGAGCTTTTCTCGTGTCTATTCGAGGATCAGCTTGGTTTGTTCTTTCTTCTTCAACGACCGGACCGCCGCCACGCTGCTGGTTCAGCGTACGCGTGTTTTCAATCATCTATTTTTGTCTGTACGATCTTTTGGGCTTGGTTGGCTAGCCACTATCGAAGCCAAATGTTGGCCGTCCCTGCTATCCACGATTTGCAACGTGGATGAATGGCCCTTGGTCGGAGGGTTTAGGTTTTGATTGTGTAGGTAGAATCTTCATGCTAGTGAATAGTAGCATAGGAAATGCCGAACGTAGTTTCTGTGAATTTCGACAATGTTGAAGCTGTAGTTCCAAAGCTAATCCTGGTCGTTGCTTTGGACGTTTGCTTTTATTTGTTTTCCAAAGGGAATTGTGTTGAATTATGTCAAGAGGGGCCATTGCTGTGTAAAATATTTAGCTCACGTACTGGTCGAGCGAGGAAAGGACCACCGGCTAGCGTGTGTGGGTGGGTCCTTATTGTCCACTGCGGACAACAGCAGGACGTTCAGGATTATGCTTGAATAATCGCAGTACCATAGTATTGCAAATCGTTTTTGCTTTCATTCTATTAGTGGTAGAATTTGGTCCATTTGAAAAAAACCGTTTCTGGGGCCATAGTATTTTATAGCTGATTTCTCGAGAGTACGTGATCGTTTATGGATTGCTGCATGGCATTGGTGTTTATTTCTTTCATTCATCTTGGAATCAGAGTAGAGCAAACAAAAGATTAACTGGCGCGTGTTCTGAGCCTTCTTCAGCAAATCCATCCAAATTGAGGCCCGTGTGTATGTATTGGAAATAGATGGCTATTGAATTTGAGGTCTCTAGCCAAACGCGGATTTGTCGTTGGACTCTGTCCATGGGGGTCGACGAGATGGCGAGTGTATAGGTGGTCTTTGATTATTTACTTTCATCATGCTAGGCTAGCTCGAGCTGATAAGCTCTGGCCTTGGTAATTACTCTGGTGAAGTTCGCTCTGTTCTTCGTGGCACTGGCACCGGGCATGTTTTGAATAGGATCGAGAGAGCGGATTTTGTTCTTGGATATGAAAGCAATAGGAAATGGCCTCGAAATAGGGGATAGATAGATCGATTTTGAGAGAGTAGTTATGTTTGCGAAAGTGCTGGTAGAACTTTTCGATGCGTAATTCGTAGCCGGAGGTGGACTATTGGATTTCGCGTATTGTCCTTCGTGACCACTGGTGAAAGTAAATTGAGATTCTGGAACGTATCCAGAATAATGGCTGCCGTTTCGCACAGCACGTAGGTCAACAAGGAAAACATTTGCCATGGAAAATGAAGTCGGCTTTTTTTCTGGCATGAAGTAAAGGGAGAGGTTTTTTATGCTGGATCGGTTTCGTGAGCTTGTGGACGCGTGTCATCGATGCCTGAGAGGGAGGTTGGAATCGGCTGTCACATGCCATCGCAACGTCTGTGATTACTGTCCAGGGGTGGGGGGTTTCTATATTTGGCGTTGCATTGTATGTAGCCAAATCCGAGTTACATGCAGGAATAGTCGATTCATATTTCAGAGTTGGCTGCCACTGTGTGTGTTATGACTGACAGCAGCATTATTTATCTTTGACATGGCCATAGCGAATGCATGTTTACATTTTACAAGCCTATATCGAATAACTTGAATATAAACTACGATTTTTCTTTCAGGGTAACCAAGGTCGGATAGAATAGTATTCGCCAGACGCTGTTATTATTGTTGCGAGCACGGTGGCGGCGAAGTCGTTTGTCAAATGAGAATGGTGGAAATTGAAAGCAGCATGTCGATGAATGGGGATGCTTATCGCGAAATCGAGGCCTGTATCTCGAAAGCGGAGGTACGTACGGTTTTTGTATTGTGTTGTGGCATGCATATGCTGCGCATATTTGTTTATGAGTTCGACACTCGCTCGGCTTTCGCACATGCCTCAATTTTGTCAACCTGGCTGTTGAGTAGACACTGAGAGTGTCCCCGCCCTCAGGGCTGGGTCTTGCGTTCGCATTTGGCTTCACTCTCTTTTGCTGAGCTCGAGTTTGCGTATTTTCGAAATTGAACACGAACTTCGTTGGCACCAAAACGCCGACAGGCAGTCGGTTGGCGATAGTGAAGTTTCGGCTAGGCGACTTGGGGTTGGGTTGGGTTGGGTTTACTGCAGCTTTTTGGCTATGGCATCGGAGCTTTTAGCCGATCGGCTTACTCAACTAGTCTCAGGAGCGGAAAACGCACGCACGTGGCGTTGTGAACGCTGTGTGGTATGCTGAAAAGTGTATACGCTAGAAGGAATTTCGCTTCTCGTTTTGTATACTACGCGTTTTATAAAAGGCTGTGGAAAGTTGCCTAGCGGTAGTATGCTTCCTTGCCAGCCGACCTTCGTTCATAGTTTAAGCTTGTAATCATTGGAGGAAAGGAGGCCAACCTTCCAATGTTGTACAGTGTACGCCTGCTGTTCCATGCAAGGGTTTGGATATGGCATCCGAATGCCAGCCATTCCAGTCTGCTTTTATGTATTTTATCAGTAGAAAGATATTGAGCAGGCGAACGCTGGGCGGTCCTGCGTACACAACTTACAATCGAAGCCGCCTGAAGTTCGAACGTAGGCTTAGTGTATACATTGCCATCCAAAATGAGGCGCTATTACGGCTTCATTATTTCTTTTTACGGTGCTGTCTTCACTTTCTGGGGAGGGGGGAAGCGTTTGATGATGATGAAACGTTCATCAGAATGCGAATTGACGTGAAATGAAATGAGCATCGGTATGCTCTTTGGGATGGATGAAATTATTTCTGCTCCTCCCAAGTGAACTCCAGCAGAGAATGTGGTGAAAGGAGGAGGGAGGAAATTCGATGATGACAGCTTCCTTCCTAGCTAGTGATCCTGAAAATGGGCGGAGGAGACGGAAATGTTCGTTTAACGAAAGCTGTCATCCATTCTTGGTTGAGGGACGAGGTCTGGATAACAGTCGATAATCCGCCTAGTTTGCTGTATTGTTTCTTGAGCAATTTTTGATTAAGATTCCAGATGCTTGGGGAGGGGGCTTGATTTCTTCTGTGAAGCAGAAGTTTTTCCACTTTGATTTATTGCCGGCTGCGAGGTGATGATGAAGGAGCGTTAGCCAGCGGATATAGAGCATTTATTTATGTTTGTAAAGGGTGCGTCAGATGCTGGCTTAAGAGGCTTTCAATATTCATTTTATATTTTCGATTCTTCATACCAACCCTTGAGTGCCGAGGACGGGGACTTGTCCAGCACACCCTTCATCATAGCCCCACTTCGTTTTCTTTGGTGTGTTTCTCATTTGCTTTCAATTGAAATGGCCCTGGTCCGTTGACCAGCATAAGGCGTTGGAGAAAATGGTGACCATTCGGTCATTGCACGAAAAAGAGATTAGTTATGGCCTGAAGCTTTTCCATTCCAATTCGATTGCATCCAGCTTTATCCCATCCCTCATCACGCCCTAGGAATAGATTTATTCCCGCGCACAGAACATGCGTCCCTTTATGATAAAGATGATGCGAAGTTAATGCGGCCTCTATTTTTAGGAAGAAATCAATTTGACGCTGCGGGCATTGTACAAGAAGAACGATATACGAACTGGTTCGGTATTCAACGGCAATCATCAATTGGACAACAGCCGCCCAACGGGGTCAGCAATTTATGGACGAATTTGTGCACGGCCACTCAAGCAACAACGTGAATGGAGGAATTTATCGGCACCCCGTCTGATTCATTCAATGCATGCATTGAACGTCAACTGCGGTGAACAGCGGCAATCGTCAACGGCCTGCTCATCCTCATCATCAACATCATCGTCCGCTTGTTCGACATTGTCAACAACCGGTATTCAACAAGCAACAATTGAAAACCGAAGATCCGGTATAGGCAGTATTTACGGGAGAAATTCGGAAAACGCATTCTTCATGAACAATACGCCGTCTCCCGAAATACCATCGCCGCATCCGTTATCGGCTTCGACTGGCCGCATCCAATCGGCCAGGAATCTACTACGTCCAGAAGAATCGTCATCATCGTCGTCGGCAGCTTCAACAGCTACCGTCACAGCAACAACGGCTTCCACAACGACATTGTTATGCTCGAGCAGTGCCAGCGCCTACGAATTATTGGACTTGACGAATTCGGACTCGGTTATGCGATGGACTAGTCAAATCTTGGCCGAATTAGATTCAATCGCCGACGTTTCTCCGGAGATTACAAAGGATGAAATGGACGGTACCATCAACAACGCCAATGCGAAAAAGAAACGCGATTCATTCGTGGTCCCGTTGGAGGCCAAGCGGAAGCTGGAAGAAGCTTGTACCGAACTCAGGGAATTGAATGTTTGTTGCTTCGGTGGCAGCGCCACTTCAATGTCGAAACATTCGAACATTGAGAACTCCTCGTCGTCGACCGATGATGGTACATTGAAGAAGAAGAGCGATATTAAATCCTCCGTGTCCGTCAGCCATACGTGGCCATTGGAACAAGGTAAGTTCTTCGACAAGACCCGGTGTGTCCGGACCTTACTGACCGAATTGACTTTTAGAAATCATCGGCCACACGACGCCCAGTATCCAGTCAATTACGAATATTACGCCCAGGTGGAAATTCAATTCGCCCCGCTCTGGAAATCCACTTCATTCGTCGTCGACAAAAGACGCTCATATTCAATGCGCCGGTGATTCAATCCGAGCAACGACAAATATTTGCCCAACTTCTACGACGAAGAAGGCTACTCAAAATCCACGCTCACCGCCATGTATTGAACAATTTGCGTCGGCGGAAATGAATAATAACGATGAAACCATGATCCAAAGTGGCGTTTCTGCCAGCGGATATCGACTGCAGCCGTCAAGAAATGCTTTGGATCAAATGTACGGGAACCACCAGCAGCAGCAGCATTCGCCACAGAAGCAACAGCAACGGACGCCTAGTGACACCCGTGTCAATGGTGACGATTCGAGCGAAGAAATGATGATGGATTATGGTATGGAGAAACAGCGGAGCGTCGTGAATAATTTATCAACTTCCAACAAATTCTACGCCAGAGAACAGCAGGTATGCTCGTGTGTTTATAAAGCTTGTCTTTGGCGTGCTACCTAATGCTGCGCGTAGTCGGCGTTTTTGGAGAGGCGGCTAGGAGATGCTTTTTGAGAAGCGCAGTAGTTGGTACACTGATGCTAATTGCTTTTCCTCGGATCATGCCGTCGTACTCGGTCAAGCTTTTAGACGCCTTGTGGTGTCTGATCATCATAGGCAAAATAGAATTTGGCCCGTGGTTGTTTTTCTTGGCGTGTCGGATGCCATTTTAGTTTAGGACTAGATTGGCGTTAAGTGCTTTCTGCTGAGATAGTTTAGCTATGAGTAGTTCCAGTTTGGCACTGTTGCTTAGAATTATGCCCAGCCTGTAGTTGCAGATGTGAATTCCTGCTATCTTTGGCATAATCTCTCGACGATTTTTTTCGGTTGCAGTAGGGCCTGGTTTAGGCTTGGAATCGTTGTTTCTAATCTTTTCATTTCCGGACGCGGAAGCTTTAGAAGGCTTCATTCAGTACGCGTTTACCCTGACGTGTAATACGTCGTGGATTTGACGTTTTCATTTAAGCTAAATTCCTTCGGGTGAACTTGTACGTACATTAATTTTTTGCGGATTCGTTTGGCCTGGTTCTACTACTACTCCGGCCGGCCAGTGAGAGCCAGAAGGCGTTTGAACGTTTGCTCTATGCAACGTTAGCTATTGGACCATGGTCCTGGGAAAGTATCCCCGTGAGACCGCTCGTCTTTGTCGATTTTCGAAGCAATCTTCGAGGATTATTCATTGGAATGTTTTGTTACGCGTCTAGTCCGTTTCGGTGCCGCGAGGTCAGTAGTTTTATTAGCATCGTTCTTGAGGTTTTTCCTGAGGCATCTGGGCTGGTCTTGTCTTTCAACGGTAGGTATGCGATTGGAGATGATGTTGCGGGAGAGTTGAGCTTTATTTGGCTTCTTCTGTTGGTTGGAGAATCCGATGATGCCGAGTTCATATTCGGTTGTGGATACAGCAGCTTGCGGTGCTTCTTTCTTCGGAGGCCGTTTTTCTCGTTTCGATAATTGTCTCGTTTCCCTCGGTCGAAATCGAAACCGTTTTGTTAGCTACGTTGCTTGCTTAGGTTGCAGAATTGGGAAAAGGCGAATGTACACAGTTGGATAGCTAGCTAGTATGCTTCCAATGTGAACGCGTGTGTGGATGTTGGTTTCTAGTCCAACCGCGTTGGAGTTGGCTATTTGACTCGGTTGGTAAGCATTCGCCGAGGCTATTGGGTGAAAGCGGATGCTTCATCATCGCTTGCGTAGAAGTTCTTTTGCTGCTTGCATTGCAAATGTATCCGTCAATAGCCCATGTTATTTCATCGTCCGTACTTATACAACCTAGGCTAGGTCTCTCGAAAATTGCGATCTTCTTGTGCAGAATTCAGTTCGACTGCGTGTCCGGTCCTTGTTTAAAGTTTTCAGCATGCGTAGGTGGGGTTTCAGCGGAGTTCGGTATCATGCGTAGACGAGGATGACTGAGGCCGTTTGTTTCTCGTGCCGTCCCCGAGTCCGGTCCAGTTGCGAAAGTAGGGAGCGGTTTTGCAACCACTACCATTGAGTTTACTTGGAGGATGTTGAAAAGTTTTGTTCAACGCCTCGAAAATGCGTTGTATTGAGATATCACTCGGTTTATGTAGACGGGATGGCAACGTCCTCTTCGTTTCGGTCGTTTCTTTCGCCTAGATCCACTTACATCTTCGCATGCGTATGGCCAAATGAGGAGGCCACTTTGGGATGGCGGTGATGGAAGGGAGAATAGAATTTTTTAACGCTTATCTAATAAGACAAGCGGAACGTGCTCGTTTGGTCGTGCAACTCTCGATGGAATTGCTCTTGTCCGTCTTTTTCTCTTCCATTTAGTTAGGTTTACCGCTCAAACGGAGTTGTACTCAGATCCTTGATTGAATAGGATTTAGCATTTTTCTTCATTGCTGCACAAAAGGACTGTTTGGGTTGGTGCTTGAATGAATTTTTACACGTTCCTCGATTTATAGCCTATTGAACGGCTGTCTCCTCCTCTAGATAGCTAGCTACGAGGAGGAGGGGATGTTTTAGCGTATAAATAGGCTTAGAGAAGGCATGAGTATGGCGTAAGCTGGCAGGGTTTACCACATTCTTAGAATCCTATGAATAATTTATTCGGCTGGGGGGTTTCGTTCGATCGAATCTCCAAAGGAGCTACAAAGGCGGCTTCTCTTTGGCCTTTTTGTATAAGTGAATAGGAATCTTAGTCCACTAGATAATAGGAGGGCGCGGTACTAGTGTTCTCTAATGTGAAAAGATATTTTTGGTATTGGCATAGCTGGCAACTAGTGAAAAGTAGTTATGTGACCAATGCATGTACATTTCAACTTTATATGCATTTGTCATGTCTATTAATAATGATCCTTATTTTCAGGAATGTAGAAACAGCCGACGTTCAACGACAGCTGCGCAACATCCAACGGATACGTCCCCGAGTCGTCCATTGCAATCGGTGGATGGCAGAACAATTCATCAACCGCAATACGATTTCAATCGACAGCAATCTTTTTATCCGTCCGCGTATCGACCGTCCAGATCGCCGGCCGGTGGTGGTAAAACTGTACAAGGCGTCGTAGAAAGCCTTATTCGACAAGCCGAAACGCATTTGGAATGTTCGACGACCAGTGGTCAAAGCAATAATAACATTGAATTCGTCGATCCCGTTAATTGGAGAAGTGAATCAACGATGGAGAAAGGTGCCGCAACGTCCTGGACCCGATGCAGTCGCGATTACGTGGAATTGCAAGACGCCTGCACTCAAACGACGCCGGTTTCGTTGTCGAGAAGTTCCAGTTTCACTTGGGTTTCCGAATGCGTACAATTGGAGAATCGACCTACGTCATTGATGTCGTATACGGCGTTGGGTGACGAATCGGCCAGCGGAGAAACGAGCAACGGAAGTGGCATAGACGACGACGATATTAGAAGTATTACGCCGATGACTGAGAATGCGAATAGTAATACGGATATGGGTGCTGTCGACCACGGTTCAGCATTGGACAAAAGTTTATCGCTCTCCGGATTATCGCATTCGAATTCGTCCAGTCCGGATTTAACCGAATATACGGATCGAGCGGAATCGCCTTATCGTCAGCGATTGGAGAAGACTATGAACAAGGACGGGTTGATGGTCAATATGGAAACGTCCGATCCGTGTCAAGGTTCAAGAAAAACAGACGACTGTGCGATTACACCGGTAAGCGTTTTGATTTTTATAAATGCATTTTAACCACCGATCTTTTTTTGCAGGCCGAGCCATTATCGTCTCAAAGTTTGCGAGTACTGCTGGAAAGCGTCAACACTGGCTCGGCGGGATTGCCAAATGGACGTCATTCTAATCAAAGCGTCTCCTCGGCCAATGCGATGAAGAAAGAGAACAAATTCGATAATGTATCCGTTGGCGTGCGATCCCCGGCCATGGCTCGTATGCTAATTGCGTCTACTCATCAACGGCAGCAAAATCAACGAAGTGCATTTCCGTACGCCACCGCTCAACAACCATCCGCTTACAAGGAGGATATTAACGGTCGTCGAATGCAGCAGATTCCGGCTCAACAACACGTCCACGTCCAATATGAAACGAGGAAATGCATCGGAGCATTCAGATCCCCCTCGGAGAATGAATCCGACGTGGAGGAATCCATTTACGATAATGTACCCAATGCGTTGGCGGCCGCAAATCGACGAGCAGTGAACGTTCGTGGTGCTTCGTCGTCCGGACATTCAGTTCGACCTGCACGAGGGATTCTCGGATCACCACTTCTTCAAAGAAATCTTCGAGCAATGGCGGCAACACCGGATAGTCCAGTCGAATATTTATTGGACGGTGGTAAAACGGTGGCGAATTTGGAACGAGACATTAGCGTAGCATCCGGATTATTAGCCGACAGCGAAAGTAGTCCAGTTTGTGCCGAGCGTGGATTCTCATTATTGGACGGATTACGTTCGGACGTGGCCACGCCGGATTCCATCAAATCGGTGACCAGCAGCGAAGGCGGTGGAGTAAATTGTTCGACACTGGCGGCTCCAGAATTTCAATACAAGGTAAGCGGCTTTTCTTTGATTCTCTTGCAAATGTGTGCAAAGAAGCAATGCATGATTCAAAATTGTGATTCTCAAATATGGCAAGGCCAATATTAGCTGATAAAATTTCACATGGCAATAATTAGGGCTTAATTTTTGATGAATATGCGAGTTGTTTATCGAAACTAGAAAGCATAAAAACATGCTCTAGTGCTTTCTGGGCTAATCTGAAGATCATGCACTCGTGTAGAGAGCTTTCTAGTTTTTGTGGTGCCCATACTCAATGCGTATAATGTCCTAGTAGAGTTGAGTAGAGTTTTTGCTTTGAATAACTATTGATGGCTACTTTTTTGTTGGCAGAGTGCTCGCGATTATATGATGGACCGAGAAGCGCAAATACTGGCGACGACGTCTCGTTCACGGTCCGCGTCTCATCGATGCTCGACGACAACGACCACCATGACGGAGACAACGGCGGCGGCGGCGGCCATGGGTTTCGTACCAAAAGAATCCGTACTTCGAGGCGAGACAGGGCCATTTCTGTCTACACCATCGCCCAATCCGGTCTCCTCAACTTCGGTTGCGACATCTGCAACGGCTGGTGGCGAAAGTTCAAATGGACAACAACACGCAACGACTGCGAACAACAACGGTTCATATTTATCCCTGCTCGTCCCATTCGAAAGCAGATCGGCGTTGGCTAATTCCATGCCAGCATTGGATCGTTTATTAGATAGTCATACTAGTGCTAACACTGGTGGCGGCGGTGCTAGAATGATGGCAGCTTCAACGGCTGTCGAAATGACTGAATTTAACGGCATTAATTCCGTCGATTTGATGGCGGAATTTGGAACAGCCGAGGTAGGCTTTTTAGTTTCTGTCTGTATAAAGGCCGAAGTGATATTTAGCGGCCTATTTTGAAAGTTAGCAAACGCGCAAAATTTGATGATAAGCCGCTGCAATGCACATATTGTGTACAGCCGCATTTTCTCATTCTAATGAGAGCCTTTCTCTTTCAGGTTTCCGGACCCATATTCTCTTCTCGTATGGAGAACGCAGGTACGGTTTTTGATGCTTTTTTATGCATGAAAGTCTTTTATGGGTCGGGACTATTGCGCAGTTTCCTTCTCGTCTGGAATGCGAGGAGGGTGTCGAAGTTGAATGATTTTTTTACCAGTCGAATATTAGTTAAAACGCGACGGTTCACGCTGAACCATCCCTCATGTAGAGAGGAGGAGAGTGCATTTCCCATAAAAGGACGTGCTGCGTTTTGGCATCGTCCGGCAGCAGTCGAGTTGTGATTTTAAAGTCTCTATTGAGAAGAGGTTCGACAACAACGCGGCTGTTTCGTTGGCTGAGTGGAACGCGATTTGAGAAACCAGTTCCGGAGGGGTTTTTTGACGAGCCAAATAATGGCCGAATGCATTTTCCAGAATTACATGGCCCTCGTATGTGCATTCGCCGTTTCTATTATCCCTATTTTGGCAGTGACGCGTTACACTGCTTTTGTATGAATAATTTATGCGAATGCATCGTCGAAGTTCTGCATTGAGAGAGATGAAGATAATAGTAGTAGGATTGTGTACGGTATGGTGGGTACCACTGTGCCTTGCATTGTGGATAGAATTTCGTCAAGTTGGCGCGGTTGTAATTTGGAACCGCACACTGCGTGTTGCGAGAATGCTTTAATTGGCGTGTTTTTGATGGCGTGAGAAATGATGGCAGACTTGACGAGGAGCTTGCTAAAACATCTGGCTGGCTGCTTGAATACACAGTCCGTTTTATGCTGCCAAACTTCTAATGGACTCGCTCGCTCTTCTGAGTCCCTCCCTAGAGCTGAACCGAACTTCATTCCTCTCGCCCTGTCCCATGGCGCATTAGAAACTCGCTCCTTGAAAAGCGAATATTTATAAATGAAAATTTTCTTTCAGAAACGGAAGCTCGACAATGTTGCTTCTGGTTGAGGGCGGCAGGTTTTCCTCAATACGCCAGTATGTACGAAGGTGAGAGGAATTATTTCTTTTGTTATTCTTTTGAATGGCCATGATTTTTTGCCATGTGTGTGTGTGTGAATACCATTTACAATTTGCCCTGACTTTTTCAGGAGGCCAGTTTCCAATTGATATCGAAGCAGCGCAGAAAGATCACGAATTTTTGGACGCGGATTCTTTGCAAGCATTATTCCGGTGAGTGGAGTTTTGTATCTTCTGGTGGGAAGGTCGTATTTTTGCTGCAGTAATTTCCCATGCGTGCACTGGGGGTGGGGTTGAAATCTAATCTAAAAACTATGCGTATTTCAGGCGATTGAGAACGTTGAATCAATGCGCATTATTCAAATTGCACGGTGGACAATTGCATAAAAGGCTTATGACGTCAGCAGCTAAAGTAAGCCCTGCCAAGGTTCTGTTTGATTATGCGGGCCCACTGCCATTCTTGGAACATTCAGAAAGAAGGGCTAGTTCCTTTGTTGGATATTTGCACAAGCTGCATTCAGCCATCGCTCTGCCCGGAATCCAGCTTTGCTCTAACGCGTGACTATCTTTCAGGCCGAAAAAGACAGCGACGAGGAAGATGATGAAGTTGCGTTGAGTCGAAAATGGAGATTCGTACGCAAATCTCGCACTTGGTCAAGAATAGTCAATGAATTCGGCAGCATCAACGGCCAATTTCAATTAACGCCGACGGACAGTTCATTATCACCGCCGCAAACGATGCCCGGCCCGAGTCACGTGATCGATGAAAACAACGACGAGATTATGGAGGAGATTATTGGCGCCGGTGGTTCGCAGCAAACCGGATCGACGACTCTCAATTCAATGGAACTTCGCAACGACGTACAAGAACCGGTTTCGCCTTCCATATTCGTCAATTTGAGAAATACCTCGTTACGCCAGCGAAATGGTGAAGATTTCAACAACCAACCGCCGTTGAATTCGCAACCGCTGCCGCAGCAAGAACAGCAACAGCAGCAACGATTACGTCGTTCCCAGAGTGAACGTTTGCGGGATAAAGCGAAAGCGTTGGTACGTCGAATGGAGATGATGAAAAACGGCCGATTGAGGCGTCGATCGCCTTCGTTGAGACGAAACGGCGGTGAACCCGAAATCAGCAGTCCCGTATTGATTCAACATTTCTCCGCGTCACCGGCCCACATGAGAATGCTGAAAGAATCGTCAAATTTATTATCGACGACGGTATCCGGTTCGTGCGGTTCAACAACGGCGACGCATACGGCTATGAACGCGGCGCAAATTGAACAGACTGCTATTCTTGGACGGACCAGAATCAACGCGGATGAACGACGTCGTGGGAGAGTATTTTCCAACGAATTGAACGACGCGACTGAACATTCGAATCGGCTGAGCATCGGAACGCCGGGGCAAGCAACGTTACGCGGCCAGTTGGATTTGGAAACGCGGCTGAAAAGTAGAACCGTCCAAATTGGAAACGAGAATGCGACGCCAGTTGTGAACCGTCATTCGTATCAACAGCAACATTTTCACCTTATCCAAGATAGGATTGCGAAAAAGCAATATCCAGGTAAGCCGTTAGGATCCGTCATTGTATCCAATCATAAATACCAGCTTTTTTTCAGAGAGCGATAGTTCACCGGAGACTCAACTGAAAAGCGGTTCTTCATCCCTGCGTGTACAAGTCGACGTCGACGTACGCGCGAATACGTTGCCTCAAGCGTCTCAATCCAGTTTCGACAGTTCAGACGCCGATCATAGCCCTCAATGCTGGGAACGGCGGGATTCCGGCGTTGGATCCAGTTTATCTCGATCTCCCAGGTAAAATTTGGCTTCTTTAATTGATTTTTTTACTTAAAATCATTCGTTTTTCAGTGCTCCAGCCAGACCTCGAGTTCGGTGGCACAGTTTTCAACGACGTCATGGCGCGACGGCGGCTGCGATTCGAACAGGCGAAGGTCCGACTTCGATTGACCACTTGACGGCTCCTCAATTGATCGCGGTTCAAAAATACGCCCTCTTGAAATTGACGGCTTTGATGGAGAAATATTCGCCCTCGTACAAATCGTCCGGTTGGAGTTGGGGCGTTCAGAAGTTATTACGTCGTATGAAAGCCACGGAAACGAAATTGGATAAAGGTATGTCGCACTTGAAATGTTTTCGACCATCTTCTTGCCCCGGAGATGATGGTGAGAATGAGTTTGTTTATTGTACGATACTAATAGGGGGATTGCTTTTCAGATCGTCAAGTATTCGGCATTCCATTCTCCGTGGTGGCACAACGCACCGGTCAACCACTGCCTCAATGCATTTTACACGCCATGCGGTATTTACGAAAACAAGCCAACGACAACGTGGGTCTATTTCGCAAATCCGGAGTTCGGTCGAGGATCCAGAAATTGAGACAACTTTGCGAGACTTCAACAAGTAAGCGTGCTTAGATTTGCTCGATGATTCATAATGACCAATATCCGTTTCAGATTTGCCCGTATTCGAATCGCAACAAGCGTACGACGTTGCCGACATGGTCAAGCAGTATTTTCGAGAACTACCTGAGCCGTTATTGACTTCGAAATTATCGGAAACGTTTATTGCTATTCACTTAAGTAAGCGATAACTTGTCTATTGGAGGTACGTGGCTAAATGTTTGCATTTCAGATGTTCCTGAGCATTTACGGATGGAAGCTATGCAGAAATTGGTTCTATTATTACCGGACGAGAATCGAGAAGTGCTGCAGTCGTTGCTGTATTTCCTTCACGACGTGGCCGCGCATGCGGATAAAAATCAGGTAAACAAATAGCACTGGCATGAATTTCACGTTCTAAAATGAAATCCTCGTTGCAGATGAGTGCTCAGAATTTGGCCGTCTGTTTCGCACCAACTCTGTTCCAAATGAGCACCCGAAACGCTGCCATGAGCCCAACCAGACGGCACAAAACGATTACGACGCCGTCCGGATTGCCTAGCGAGAAGGAGTTGATGGAAAATCGAGCCGCCCAAGCTTGTTTGGCATCCATGATCACGAATTGCAGCAAATTATTCACGGTAAGCGGAGATTGGCAAATACATTGACTTCTGATCAATATGGGTGCGTCGATTTTCAGGTACCGCAAGATATTCTACTGAAGTCTTCACATACGGTGGCCGATTTACACGAACCGTCGAATTTGTCGGAACTGGGATATCCGTACGGAAATCACAGCACATATTTGGCTGGTTGCGTCGAAGCTTTGATGAAAGTAAGCAAGCACCTCAGCTGATCTGTGGGGCTTTGAACTAATGCGACTCGTTTTTCAGGAACACCGAGAACGATGGCGTGGCTGGGTAACGGAAGGGTGCATTGACGGCGTTGAAATCACATCCAAGAAGGCCAACGACGAGTATCCGCTGAAATTGTGGCGGTGCTGGGTCGACGTCGAGGCTCCACCACGAGAATTACTTCACCGAATTCTGAGAGAAAGGTAAGATGGTGAAGGTATCTTTGATAGCAACTCTACTAGCAGCAGCTTTTCATTTCAGGGATGCCTGGGACGACGACATTATCAAATGGCGAGTCGTGAGAAAATTGTCAGAAAATTGCGAAGTATTTCAACTGGTGGTCAACGATATGCCACCTCATCCGACCAGGGATTATTGCGTAGTCAGGTGAGTTTGAATTGGTAGGAATTTCTGTTACGATTGCTAACAAAAAGCCGCTCTTTCAGGTTATGGCAGTCGGACATCCACGATTTGCGTGGTGGATGCGTATTGGTGCAAACCTCAGTCAACGTTCCGGAAGCTCCAATGTTGGGTGGCGTTCGAGGAGTCGTATTAGCTTCGCGATATTTAATCGAGCCATCAGGCGGTGGAAGATCAAGAATCACGCATGTGGACAGAATTGATACACGGTGAGTCGTTTTTTTTGAGTGAGAATCATCGCTCATGACTGAAAGCGTGTCTTCCTTTTGCAGGGGTCGAAGCAAAACTTGGTACAACAAGATATTCGGTTACGTGATCGCAACTCAATTGGCTCGATTGCGAGATTCGTTCAAGCAAGTGGCCGAAGGACCAGAGACGAAAGTATGAAGTGATAATTGACCAGTCTATGGTCACCGCAATGTTCATAAACGCGTCTTCTGTGCCTGGTCTCTTTTTCCCCCAAGTGCTTGAATGATCCCTGTTTTCTTTCCATGAGTAGGGTGAAATTAGATGATATCCTGACAGTGGTGCTGCATAGGTTTTTTAGCAGTGTTCAGTGATTTATTCCCAGTCTAGTGATATCGCATGTACGCCTCTGATTTTTGGATTTGTCCACTTCCATGAGTGTATCAATTAGTGATCAATTAATTTTTTTGAGCATTGAGAGCGTTTATTAGATTTTGTTTCTTGCCCATTATTTCCTTTCCCAAATCACTTGATTTTTTGATCGTGTATGTTGAAAGCGACCTTTTCACATTGGCAGTTTTTCCTCTTTTCACTTTTCAAATAAGCGGTTATGATAATCATGGTGTACTGAATTTACGTACTGTATTATTACTGTATACACACGAATGTATGGATAGGCTTTGTAACGCGTATGATCTGTTATCTGATTACAATGCTGGGACAATATGAATGGCCTGATTTTGTATGGAAAGTGCAGAATTTATGCATCCGCATGATGTACTGATAAGAAGTAGGGTAAACAAGAGGTTTCTTCAGTCTGTAAAAATTTTTGGGCCATACGTTGGAAAATGAGCGGATCGAAGAAGGATTTGAATGAGGGCGCTTCGACGGAACCGTTCTTCGTGGTGGATACGAGCGATGATGAGGAGAAAACGCTTTTACCGAAAGAACGTCACGGTGATGTGATCAGTGCTCATCGTGCTTTGTTAACTTTGATGAAAGGATTCGTCGGGAGCGGATGTTTATCTTTACCTTATGCATGGAAACAAGGCGGATTATGGGTACGCTTGTGGTCACTGATCGGTCACGTGACCA
>JAQIWJ010000205.1:0-28737 GCA_034695185.1 Discolaimus major
GCATAAAAATCCCTTTCAAATAAGCCATATCTCAGCAAGATTGCAATATGGCACCTAACTAGCTTCCCTTGTGAATATTGTCACTTTCCCTGGGCAATAATAATCGTGAAATATGTATAGTCATATTCTACGTACACAAAGGGGGGATTAGAATGTTCTCCCTTTTCCCTCAATGTTTGTTGCTGTCTCCATGGCAGCTTCGTTTTGAGTCGATGCATTCGGAAACCCGTGGCCAAGCTGAGAAGGCACAAAACGGCTTCATCCTATGCCTCCCGTACGTTAGCCGACCAATATTAGCTATCTTTTCTATTCAAAATCTTCTTCATTGTCGAAAGTGATTAGAAATTTTAAAAATTTGATTTGGGATTGAGTAGATTTTCGAACATATCCAAATCATGGACGATAATAGTGAACCGACATATCCGTGTCCGAATTGTGGACGTAATTTCGCTCAACAAGCATTGGTGAGGCATGATTTGATTCAAATAATGACCTTTGATCAAATACGATCATTCGCCTAGGATCGTCACGAACCCGTGTGTCGAAAAGCGGCGGCATCAGTGAAGAAACGGAAAGTTTTCGATTCCGGAAAACAACGAGCGACCGGATCCGATATCCCGTTGAAGGATATCCGAAAAGTGCAAGAAGAAATAAAAAAGGTCAACCACGTGAGAGAAGAAATTTAATCGGGCGCCGCCCTTGGCAACTACGGATGCCAGAATATGGAAATTAGGCATTTTTCTCGCATCAAAAATTAGCTGCTATTATTCAGGCGTACATCATCGTAATTTTAGAATCACGGTCATTTCAAAGCACCGAATACAGCGTGGCGTGAAAGACACGATCAATTCATGTCAACCGTTCAATCGGCTAAAGGCGTTGATTACGCATTGAAAACTGGAGCACCATTGCCACCACCACCCAAATCTAAGATTCCTTCAGGTGAGCAGCATCTGATGAATTTGTCTTCTCACAGTAGCATAATCGGCCACGCTGAATATACCGGTGATATCCAGTCTGCAAAATTTGCAAGTTTTTCAAATCAAGTGCATGCAAACTCGAAGCCAGCCGCCTCTTTTCCACTCGAGGCGGTCACGTGACTTAGCTCCGCCCACCGAACGACCAATAGCATGCTTCTGCGCCCCTCCCCAGCGGTTACAGTATGCTACGCACTGTTTCCAAAGCAAATTGCGCAATTTCCTCAGATTACGTTCAATGCGAATATTGCGGACGTAATTTCAATAAGAATTCGGCCGAAAGGCATATCCCGTTTTGCAAAGAACAACACATGCGTCAAGTGACCAAAGGCCCGTCGGGCGGTGGATCGTTGAATAAGAAGAACGCACCCGTGTCCACGCAACGACGTCAACCGATGGTCGCGTCTCATACCAATCATAGTTTCGATCGTGATCGATCAGGAGCCAATTTACGCGGCAATATATCTTCGGCCGTTTCCAACGCTCACGATCCGTACGACGATGATGATCGGAATGGGCGATCGGATTATAGGAATGGGAATAGAAATACGAGGTGAATTTTTGAATTCAAGGGTCATTTTTTGACCATTTGAGCTTTGGAAAGGCAAGAAGCTCAATCACAGCTAATCAATTTCAGGAGCATCTCAGCTGGCCGAGCTCCATCTTCCAATCAAAGGTATACATAATCAATCAATCAATTCAAATTCTCATAAATCCATGCAAATTTTTCAGCCGTGTCCCAGTCCCGCAAAGACGTGGCATTTCGCCTGCGACGCGCATTCCATCGTATTCAAGAAAATACTGAATCAAGATTTGAAGATTACACCAATTTTAGCTAAGGCTACGGAGCATCATTAGCGTATTTCACACGATTAAATAATTAGCACAAAATAAAAGCGGCTAAACCGCTCAAGGAAGATGAGAATAAATCACACGATCAAAACATGGTCGTCTTTACATCTAAGCTGGCACGAACATTGCAAAAAAAACCGTGAACCGAGATACAGGTAAGCTAATAGGACGAAGAATAATCACGTACATGGAATCAAGTGGCCATCACTTGAAGCGAATGTTCATAAATAAATCACATATCATGCTCAGATGCAAAAAGGTAGAACAGGCCGAAATGCAAGTCCATTTCATTTCATTACCAGTAAGCGACCACGGATTGGCGATTAAAATAACGATCGATCGATTCGGGTTAATTTTTGAAAGCGATTGCGAATTGTTCAATAAGAGACGTCGGGAACGCATTCTCAACACCAACATCCGCCTTCTTCGCCCGGTTTTTGAGCCGATTCGTGACGCGGTTTCAATGGCACCACTGAAATTGAGGATCGGAATTAGTTTTATGCTTGAAAATGCCAGTGAGAAAGGATAAAGAAATTAAGCAAAACATGCACACCTTCAGCCTTACCATTCTCCGTGGGTCGATTTGGCGTTTCATCCATGCCCGGTAACGCTGCCGCAACGCGACGGAAGAGCTGAAATAAAACGGCATGTAAACTTCCAGAACCAGAATTCATAATCATAAATTACCTGTTTGACGTTGTATCCGGCTTTCGCACTGGTTTCAATGAACATGACGTTCAATTCTTTCGCTTTACGTTCCCCTTCTTCTGTGCTGACTTGCCTGAAACAAAAATTGACATTAATTTACATATCCTTGGTCAATCCAAATATTCATGGCTATCAAGAATTTTCTTACCTTTTATCAGCTAAATCCGTTTTATTGCCAACTAGCATAATAATAACGTCCGACCCGCGTTCCGTGCGAACGTCGTCGATCCACTTCGATGTTTGATGAAAAGAATTGGCATCTGAAAAAATATGCGAATCACGTAGTAAATGAAAATGTGATCATAAAATAAAATGCTTACTCGTAATATCGTAAACGACTACAGCTACCGTACTATCTCGAATGTAGGACGGAATCAAGCTGCGGAAGCGTTCTTGGCCAGCCGTGTCCCATAATTGCAGACGCACCTGAAAGGGAATATTTATTAGCATTTTACAGTAAAAAAATTGAATGTGAATTTGGGAATAAAATCTAAGCACCCGAAAGATCCCCGCATAAAATATCCCACGCTCTTTCAGAGCTAGGATAAAGAAAAATATCTCACCGTTCGATCCTCTAAATACATAGTCTTCGATAAGAAATCGATTCCAATCGTGGCTTGATAAGTATTATCGAAGCTATCGTACATGAATCGAGTGATCAACGACGTTTTGCCAACTGAAAAATGAACAGGCCATAAAATTCATGGTTCCCAGAATTTTAGAAAGATCTTTTTTACCCGATTGTTCGCCCAAAAATACCAACTTGAATTTCCTCAACGGATTTCCGAAATCCGATCCCATTGTTCAGACAAATCGAATCCACGATGCCGTAAAGGTCACTTTGGGAATTTCAAATCGTCAATTTTCAGAACTTGTTCTATTCAATGAATTGAACTTTTCACAAAATTCCACGTGTTCAGTGGGAAATTTCATGAAATTATTTGGTGATGCACATGGAATTTCTTCGGATATCCATTCCAAATTGCTATCCCACGGTGCAACTTGAAAAGAAAATCGCGCGAAGTTTAAAATTATCGACACGACATGTACGTGGCTTACTGTAGGCATGAATCACAGTCGATGTCAATAAACGACCACGACGTCCCCTCGTCTAAATAGGAAACGATCAATGAACTGGAAGATTTCGCAGCTGAGGCTTTTCTCAAGATAGCTGAACATTATTTCATCCAATTTATCAAATGACCGAATATGCCATGAATTATTATTCAATTTTTCATACTGTATTATGCATACGTAACACATGATATCAGACAGATTCTATGGACAGGAAATTTGCAATCCAATGTACAGGATATCAATCAATAGACACGTGCATCACGGTACAAATGTGATCAGAAACTTACAAATAATATAAATCACTCAATATCAGAGTAATAATGACGTGTAGGATGAGTACAGATGCCCAAATACAGAATGATTACAGTTACGCTTGAGCCATTTCTTCACATGTTGGCAAATTCACGCTTCAAATGGCGAAACCGCATTCGGACGTAATTCCAACGAGTAGCGACCGAAATCACCGATCTTCTTCATCCGATTCATCGCATTTGCTGAAATAAAAGATCCAATTTAATGCAAGCAAACAATTTGATAGTTTACTCTTAATCCTTGCAAATGCAGAAATCTGTACTCACATCTCCGTGCCCAAATCCGCTTCTTCAGCTACCAGAGCTTCGTATTCCTCTGCCGCATAAAGATTCCATTCGTTGATCGAATTGTCACCGCCTTCTTTCTGCAATGAAAATTACCATTAGATAAATTCTACGAAATCAATGCTTCATGCTTACCCCATTCTTCATGGCCGCATTGACGCCACCAGATTCCATTTGCTCGTGTTCGAGATATTTGTGCAAATTCAGAAACGTATCGAAGAATACATGAGCCATTTTGCATTGCTTGATATCGGCGAGAGTGATTTTCAATGGTAACCTCGGTCGAACCATGTCCATAACCTAAAAAATGGACGCCATTAGTGACTGACCGCCAAAATAATCAAAAAGCATTACCTGACATAAGATATCGACGAATGGCATTGGCTCGATACCGCATAAGATCATCTTGTCCGCTTGCTCGTCGTAGAAATGTTGCAGTTCGTAAATGGACAAGAAGCCATCCCCATCGAAATCCATGCAACGAAACCAATATTCGGTACTGGTCGGATGACGCTTGTCTTTCTCGGCCAAGATGAATTTGACGAATTGAGGATACGTCATTTTCCCATCATCCAACGAACGTCGATCATTGTTCAAGGCAGGCGAGAATACACGATCGATGGCACGTCTTGAGAGAGCTAAAATGCAAGAGTAGTCGAACATCGGTTTTTGAAAGCGGGTCAATTTGCTTACCATAATCATCAAATCGTGCCAAATCCTCCTTATCGATCAGCAGATCGTGATCTCGATCCAATTCCCAGAATTTGCAGTAAATGACGTAGAAATGCTCGTACGAGAAATAATCCGTGATGCGATTGATATCCTCCTCTTCGTCCAATCGATGTAAAGTCTCGAATAAGTTGGATCGCCTGAGTTCAGCCGCCGTGAGTCGACCGCTCCACGAACGATTGACGTTGAAGAATACGCGTGCGATAACTGTTTGAATATATCGAGAATGAAATTCTGGCGCCTCGCGTAAGAATGCCAAGCCGGGATGGTCGTCCACAACGCACTGAAATAAATAAAACCGTATTAGATAGATACTGTAATCATAAAGAAGCAATTCTTACCTGTACAAGAGCGACTAAATCATCCGGCACCAGATATTTATGCTGTGAATTGGACGAACTCAATAATCGAACCAATACGGCCGCCTCGTCGCCTGCATCTTCGCCCATGCTGGTCCAAAATTTGGTCAGGTCGTATTGAACCGCGAAATTCTTCTTCGGTCCGCAGCATACGTTGAATAATGGTTTTTTCAGGCATCCGGGTAATCCGCAAGCACGACATATTCGTCCAAAATCGACCAGTTCCGCTTTCCCACTCGGCAGCGTTCGAAATACGTTGGCTGTTTTATTAATAATCGCTTCCGCCGTCTCGTTCGGTTGCTTGATGGATTTCCGATTCAATAACGATCTCAACGATACTCTGGGAATTTTGGACGGCGTCGGTGCGGATTCTGACGTTTGAGCAGCCGTTGGGCCATTGGTCGTCGTTCCATTGACAATTGCCGGTTTCGGTGACGATATCCGTTGAGCCTTCTCCTCGTTAGACGTTGTTGCTGTCGCTGTCGAACTGGCCTTGGATGTTCCAGCTGGTAATTCTTGGAGCGCTTTCTCGATTTCGTTCAATACTGCCGCCCTGTCCCGTTTCTCTTGACTTTCGGATCCATTAGTTTGGGTCGAATCCACTTTCGGAACGTCCTTCTTCGGTTGGTATGTGCCATTTTGCGTCAATTTCGACGACGCCGCAGTACTGACGATCGACGGTTGGTGAATAATCGACGCCGATACGCCAGCAACTGAATTCGGTAACTGAAAATGAAAGTACGAGGGTTTGTCCTCGATCACATGATTGGTCAATTGGTGCTGCTTTCTGATTGTGGATTGCTCAGTGCGTTTCTGTCGAACCAATTCGAATTGGTTCACGCGTTCGGCCACCGAACCAGTGGACACATGGTGTTGACGCGGAGTCAATGATGAACTCGCACTGCTACTAATGCTTCGATGATGAAAATGAAATTGATGGTGATCCAACATGGCTCTCCTCACAGCCGAGGAGGCGGAAGGTGAAAGTGGAGCGGCTGTTGGATACCGTTCATCCACCACCTGCCTAGTCAATTGATCAGACAGATTCGAGAACGTCTTATTAATCGGCGAAGAAGGGGTCTGCGGTGAATTCGATTGCGGAAACCGTCCGCTTTTCTTCAACGTCTCCGTATTCGTTTGAAGAAATTGCTGTACTTCATCGATGATCTTCAAAGCCATATTATTCGTATGGCTAGCACCAGGACTCATAGCAGCCTCGTTCTTCAAAATATCAGTACTCGTAGTCATCTCTTTCGAGATATCATTAACACCAAGATTAATATCCAAATTAGGAGGAGGAACACGATGATGCGAATTCACGCCAATAGGGCTAGCATTCCCACGAAAAGAAGAATCCGTGGTGCCAGACGCGTGGCTATTAAAATTCCTAAACGATTGCGTCGAAGACGACGACGTGCTGCCGCTGAATGAAGAGGACTTGTAAATTTGGAACGACGAAGTACTGTTCAATACAGTAGCCGATGTTCTCGGCAACGGTTGCGATCTTTGAGGCTGTTGACCACCGGTTACTGCATTCTGATTTAATGAACTCGAACTGTTCATCTTATTCAACGGCGTTGGAGAGACTGAACGAGCAGCGTGACCTCCTGGTCCGGGTGCTGCTCCATTGGTACCCAAAAAAGCGATACCTCTGATCAAATCGTTCAGAGCAACGAAACGAGTCTCGATTTCCTTCGCCATAGCATCGTCCAAATTATTGGCAACAGGAATTTGACTTCCGGTCGACGGAGTGGGAGAAGGCGTCAATCTGGATCTGCTCGATCCAGTTGACGTAACCATAAGGCTATTTCCACTATTCGCATTCGGATGGCTGCCTCCGAATAGCTTTTCAAACGAAGACCAATCGTCGGATGTGCTCATCGTCTGTGACTGCGCAGACGAGCCCCATTTCTTGGCCGGTTTCTGGCCAGAGGGTCCGCCTAATTTCAGCTGAATAGGATTCGCAGCCGGACTCGAGAATCGTTCTCGAGTTGACATAAAAGTTGCCTTCCAAGACGAAGATGCACTATTGCTAGCGCCATTCGATGACGACATATCCGACGGGTAATATCCCAAAGGGGGTAAACTATCGTCGAATAATGAATCGCTTAATCCAAAGTGCGTAGCTTGGCAAGACTGCCCGTCCGCCCCTCGATCGCATAAACTGGTCACGTGAATGGATCTAGCTGGCCACAAATCCACAATGGATGATCTCAAACGCGTACAGGAAGATACGATTTGATCAGCCACAGGTCCGGTATTATTCAATACGCAATCACTCCGTGGAGTAACAGTACTAGTGTTCGATGATGAATTATTCAATGGATTATTAAATCCGCAAAATGAATACTGCAAGGAAGAAAAGGTCTCATTTCTAAATCCGGACATGTAATGATTACGTCTAGGCAGGCAGCCTTTAGACGTTATTATTCCAGCCGCCAAACGTACATAAAATTCGGGATGAAGACGACGAGCCGATAGCAAAGACAGCAGCTCCTCTCTTCTTCGAAAAGCGGCGAGGAAGCGAAAAGGCGAGTAAGCCACGAATACAAACTTCTCTCCTCTCAGCACTGGAGAAATTCAGGCATCTCGCATCGGAGAAGAGAAACTGCGAGTTCCCTTGGACCAAATGGCGAAAGAAGCAAGAAAACTTCGCCGCCGCCACAGCCGTGACCGACGAAACAGAAGCTTAGAAGAACCAGCATGGGATGAGCAAAGCAGATACAGGAGGCAGAAGCAGTTCTGCCTCGCTTAAAATCGTCCTCAGTCTACCTGCCAAGGGCCAGGCACGAACAGGATGGTGAGTCCATCCAAAATGTGCTCCACGAAACAGCTGACAACATTGCAAATGGACCTTCCCTCCCTGAACGAAACCGATGACGGACGCCATCCGTAGGCAAGCAGGGTTCTCTAGCTGCAAAACTTTCTTACGTAGAACTTTCTACGCAAAAGCGAGGAGAGAAAAGAATGGGACAGGCTCTCATCCCCATCGTAATAATGCCTCGTAATCGCAACCAACATTCGCGAAATCTCATCATTATTCTCTCAACATCAGCACAAGCGCGAGCCGATGGCTAAGAATGATCGAAAACTACAACAGGCCCCACTCCCCTGTCAAAAAGTAGAGAATCGACGTTCCCGAGAGGGAAAGGCTTATTTTAAGCCTTCTTTAACTAAGAAGATGCTGAATAACGAAATACCAATGTCGAAGGAAACAGCTAACCGATGTTCAAATCGGTTAGTTACGCAATTTCTGCAGCGTGAAAAACCTGCTCACGCTTCCACAGTGACGTATCACGTCAAACGCGATGATGAAGTGAAAGAATGTGAATAGAGATTTGCTTGCTACTTGTAACTGATTCTTCAAAAAGCCTCATACGCTTACGTACCGGTGTAAAATGATGGTGATGATGAGCTGGCGGTGCCAACGACGTAATGGATGATGGTGTAGAAGCCGTTGATGATGATCTCAGTGTCACTTCGCAGATGGTATTCGTCCCGGTCGCATTCTGGACGAGATTAATCGTCGTCTTGGTGATTTCTAAAAAATAGTTCAGCGTTAGAAATCATCCAGTCTTTGGATGTTGTGAATTTGCAATCTCCCCCAGTGGAGTCTTCGAAAAGTGAAATCCACTTACTATTGGCCGATCCCTGACTAAATGCGTCCACGCCATAATGCGAACGCAGATAAGTCATAAATTCTCGAGTAGTCTGATCACTTAGCCATCGTTGAAATAGCTCGCAATTCTTATTGGTAACGTCCACTTCCAAACGCATATTGAATCGTCGTCGTTTTATACTTGAAAAAAGGATACGGCTGTATAAAAATGCCAATAAGCGTATTTTACGCTATTGCAATTTCAACACACGCATTGATTCACTGCATATTCTTCCGTAGTGGAAGAAGCAATTTTAAAATTAAAAGTGTGCCTTTTATGGAAACAGGAATAACCTAAAAACTGGTCCCAGGTTGTTGACTATTCTATTAATGTGAGGACAATGCTCATATTGAGTTTTAAAAGTGTTTACGTTGAAGGCTGTATTCCGATGTTTATGGATACCATGCCAATACTACAGCAATTAGCATAGCAAATCGCTCAGTCATCCATTAGTACTGGCATAGCTAGCATTCCATATTGCAATCATGGATTCGCAAAGGAATATGGCCCGCCAAAAAAAAGCATGGCAAATATTTATGGCCACGCTTTCAGTAAAATTCCTCAATCTTATGTAAAACTAGTATTCCAGATTTATCCGACTTATCCAAAATTCTATATTGCAGGGATCACAGTGAGATAAATCAGAATATCAGCTCACACCCTAGTCTTGAGAAATTTAGTAGCTACGCTATTTTGCCCTACATAAAGTTCACGCATAGGGACGCCATAAAAGAGACGAATAAAATGCAAATGTGCCGTGCTGAAATTTCGACGGACGGCTGGACTTCATTTACACGACCTAATGCAAACTGGAACTTCACTAAAAGTTCCGACGGAACTTGAACATTCTAACTAATGGAATATGTCCTAGATTTTAGGATATGGCAAAATATTGCCATGGCATAAAATTCATGATTTCGCCCATTCAAAGACGAATTTTGCACTCGAACTTACTTTTAGCTAATGATAAAATTCAAGACTAATCGCAATCGATAAATTGCTAGACAATTTGGATACTAAAAGCCACTCTGATCCCAATTCCTGGATCAATATTTATCAATAATCTAAACCACCAATTTTTGGCGTTATTCCAAATCCAATTTTGATAGCAACTGCTCGTGGCAGACTTGACAGTGAAATGTCATAGGTAAAAAACGCGGGAGTTCAAAATGCTGGGATACAGTAAGCCCAAGTACTGTCGTCCCAAAATTGAGCATGGCCATTATCATGAACATGCCAGATTTCCCACTGCCAATTATATTCAATACTGATATGCCATAAATAAATGGCCTGGATTACAAAAACAAGTCCACGAATAAACTATAGGATGAATATCGCATGGGCAAAGCTTGCAAGCACGCAGTGTTCAGAAAAAGCTTCAAAAAATATCCCCTACCGCATCTAAAGCATCTACCGTAATCCCATAATATCTATTCCTCAATTTCGGCTGAACTTCATCGTTTTAGTTAGATTCCGGCCGTTTTCTTCCAATCGTTGAATAAATCCACTGGACCTTTGCTGGCTGCTTGGATATCGCTCCGAGCGTTCTTCGTGATCACCTCGCCATTGGGCTTGACCACGATCAAAGCCGGAATACCGTTCACGCCGAATTTGTCCGACAGCTCCCTAGAAAGAGGGGGTATAATTAGAAAAGCAAGGGATCTTCAGGAAGGAAGGCATTCTTACTTGATACTATCATCTCCGAATGGGATGACGCACCAATTTCCATGAGCTTCGGCCATGTACGATTTCAGATCATCCGCACTGCGATCGAAACTGACGAACAGGATTTCGAATGCTTGACCTTCCAATTGTTCGTAGAAATCCTGAAATCAGGGATTCCTGATGCTGGATATTTCAGCTGGGCGTTGAGGTCTAGCCAAAGGCATACTGTAGCATAGCCCACACGCATACTGTAGTCTAGGTTCTAGCTTCAGGCATACTGTAGCTTCAAAAGTGAAGCAATGGCCAGTTTCCAAATCAATAAATGCTCACCTTTAAAATTGGAGTGAAAGCACGGCAAGGTGGGCACCAATGAGCCGAGAAATACAAGGCCACTATTTTATTCTTGAAATGCTCGGCCGGATCGACTTTCGCATAATTGTTGCCCTGACGTTTTTCGATGTTCTTTCCTTTCAAAATATCGGCCATTGTCTTTCGATATGAAGATCCTGTAAAAAATGAATGAACTCATGAATGAGTCATAAGAGAAGTTATGAATTTTTCATTATGCGGAGTTTACATTGGCATAGTGCAAATAAACTAAAATTCCTTACCTTCACGTAAATCAGCAGTGAATAAAATATCCAAGTGAAATTCGATGAGATTTGATCAACTTCGCCAAAACTCGCTCAATCCAATCCACGTTTATACGATCCAACGATGCGATGACGTTGCTTTACTTCCCAGGCAAGCCTGAAAATGCAATATCATCATCATGTTGGCAAACACAAATGCTGCATAAACATTGCATTTCTATCCATTTTGGATGAAATTTCGAATTTTTCAAAGCTGTCATGAACAGCATAAGAAATGCCTATCCAAGGCAAAACAGGATCCGAGATCATTGGAAACATAATAACAAAGATAAAGTGGATAAAACCACAACATGATCAGCAATATTGGAGTCACGATTTGTGAAAAAATCGGTGTATTAAAACATAATCAATGCAATATTAAAATAGCATTCGTGGAGAAAACAGACTCCAAACGACACGACAGAAAGGGTACTGTATAAAATAGACCACCAGAAAAAGACGATCATCGTGTCGTCAATATTTGTACAGACATCCAAATCCTGCTAATCAACTTCAGGATATGATTTACAAAAGCTACTTCACCCGATTTCTTCAATTCGTCTTGTGTTGTGCTGACCGGTCAACCTTGCTCCATGGCGGCGTCCTGTGACTTGGCTTCTTCGTTCGATTGCATTTCTTCAAACAGGTCGTGACGCCAGACGTCCTCGGAAGCAGCATCTGAAAATGGAGGATATTTTTACCCACGTTATCATGGGGCAAATATTCATTACCTTGGTCACGCGATCTTTGCTGCCAAAAACCTCGACCGCCTCCGAAACGACCACGCCCGCGTCCACGAAATCGACGGTTCAGTTCAGATGAACGGTCTTCATGCTGAAAGTGAAGTGGCTTGTAATAATCATACATCAGAGATATAATATCTACATACCTCAAAATAACTTCTTCCTTTCGGCACTTGGCTCGGATCGAATAAATTCATCGTCGGTTTCTGCTCTTCTCCCGGTCGATAGATGATTGTACGATTACGACTTCCTCCTCTGCCTACAAATGGATGTTGTGATACAAAGATATAAGAATGATCATGTCCAAATCTTACCTCGCCCACTGGACCAACGTCCTGATGGACCACCTCGACGGGAATAACCCGTGCCACTGGCACTAAATATTGCGAAATTATCTCAGTGAATGGAGGATTTAGCCTGAAATAAGGATTATGAATTCTCAGCAATATATGTACGTACATAATAGTCACATACCTCAGATCAAGTGCGGATCCAGGAATTGCAGCCAGCCTCGACTGAAACTTGGTGAACATTACCTACCCTCGATAGCCGCCGCCAAAACCACTGCGCCCATACTGATCATCACGTCTGAAAAATAGTGTGAATTAGCAGAAGCAGAACAAAGTCATTTTCAAGCAACATAAGTTGCTAAAGATGATCCCTTGGACTACAGATTTATAAATCTATCAAGTCATCACTCACCGTGGAGGCGGCATATCCGATCGACCATAATGTGAACGGCGTTCATTACCCAACGGTTCGAAATTCCGACCACGATCATCCATACGCCTGGAAAGAATTTGCAAATTACGCCAATGCAATCGCAATAAAATTCATGTACCTGGTATCATCCTGCTTCCTTTCGGCCACGAATCTCGATATGCGAACCGGCTTTTCTTCTTCATCATCTTCGTCTGCTTTCGAACGGCTTCTAAAAATAATTGGAATTTAGCCAAATGTCACTTGCAAAATTTCATAGAAAATCAAAATCATCCATACCTATGTCCGTGATCGGGTTTCGGATACTTGGAATTCGGATACAGCTGATTTGAAGACCGTTTCGAATCTCGATCACGATCATCTCGACGTTGATCACGTTCCCGTTTGTCGATAATTTTTTCTCCAATTTCATCACGCCGTCGACGACGATCCCGATCGTCTTTCGGACTCAAACTACGTTTTTGACGTTCAATAGGCATAGCAATAGCTGATGAATTTAAACTGAATATTTCAGATTCGAAAGAAAGAAGAATTGATTTTAATTTCCAAAGAATTTTCCAGAAATTTCCAATATTTACCGAAAATTTCATGAGTGCGCGGTCTAGCAGACAAGTTTCGCAAGCACTTTATGACAAACCAAAACTGCAAGCGCACCGGTTCTAGCAGACATTTCGACGTTTCGTTCGAGATGACGAAGTTCTGATCAGCTCGGTTGGTTTTGATCGATAAATCGGATTCCAGTCACATTGTCGGTTATTTATCTGCTCCAATTGACGCATAACGACGAATTCGATCGGATATTGCAAAAATGGACGAAAGCATGAACTCTGGACCAACGTACAAGAAATTGCCAGCAAGCGAAGAAAACGGTCAAGAAATGTGGCATTTCGATTTGGATGCGGAGAAACCGACGCCATACGCTACGTGTAATCGAGTCAACGAATTTTTATACATCGGTGGTTATATGGCGGCCGAAAATTGGGACTGGTTGAAAGAAATGGGAATCACGTGCGTGGTGAACGTACGTAAAGATCCGATCGAGAATAAATCGAGCAAAATCGAATACGTGGATATAGACGTGGACGACGACGAATACGAACCGATTCATTGGTACTTCGAGTGTACGAATACGAAAATCGAACAGCATCGGAAAGGCAACGGGCGCATATTGATCAATTGCGAACAGGGAATCTCACGATCGGCTACCATATGTATTATGTACATGGTTGGATACGGGAATTATACGTTGCGAAACGCGTACTACGAATTGAAACGTCGCCGGCCGGTGATTCATCCGAATATCTACTTTTGGCAATTCATGACGAAATGCGAACGCCAATGGCGTAATCGATCGAGCGTTTCGATGTACGATAATTATGGGAAGAAAATACCGGACGTTTATTTGGATTAGTGGAACGATGCACAGATGGACTTTTGCCATGACCGATATTGAGAGTATTCTACATTTCGAGAGATTAGGGGTATACTGTAATCGTGGGATTCTTATGCGTTACGTTTCTTGTGAATTGTGATCGGAGATTAGGTTTGTGTTCGAGATTGCGTAAAACGGATACGGATAATGGCTTGTGATTGATAATCTTCATGCCATAATCGGCTGAAATTTTTGAATATTCGAAGCCATATTAAAATGGCAGCTTCCTGCTTCGACGCAGGCATTTCCTAGCTGCTTAGCACCCAGAGAGGGTTACTGTAGAATTCATGCATAGGCTAAATTTTGGAAGCGGAACAATTTTCTTCCTTGCCACCTAAGCTATCATAAAAATGTCGTGTTTCCATGTTTTTCCAATGTCGTCTGGGGTGCTTTACAGTTTTAATATTCGAGCATGGTTAAGTCGGAAAGCCAATGGCCATCAGGGAAATCAACCGAAGCCCAACCATATTCCATGTATACCTTCGCCTTTACAACCATTAGCTTGATGAGATGGTGTTCGGCGGATAATCACGTGACCATGAGCTTTTACGGTCTCTCGTATGGTGCTTTCATTTTTATCGACCGGAACAGAGGAGAGTAGGCAGGGCAAATGGGGAATTCAATCTAATCCCGCAATGTCCAACATGCATTCACCAGTGTGTCCATCTTCTTACGCTAGGTGGCGTCTTTGAGGCTACCGTAATCTTTTCGGCCTTATATATTCCGGAAGTCCCCAGTCCGAGATCTTTGGAATCATGTCATCCGGTTCTGATCATCAGACACCGTTGAAACGTGTAAAACAAGAATCGCCTATCATGTACTCGAATTTGAGTCCAACATCGCCCACTTCCAGTACTCGACCGAAGTCGGATAATTTATTATCCTACATAAACCAAGATGGAGGATCAACAACGTCCGGTGATTGTTCAACAGGTTAGTTGACGATCCAATCGGATTGGATGAGGGTTTCTCATTGGGAATATATGGTCGGACCATAAGTGAACAAACCCCTTCATCAAAATAATTACCATCGCTTTTACAGTAATGAAATTAGCTCTGATGCTTTGCCTTTGTCAAACTCTACCCATGCCCCCTCCCCCTTTATGATCTCGTATTTCAGATCCACTCGGAGGGTCCCTGTTCCAAGTTCTCATTCATTTTATGACCACTTCATTCGATCATCCCTTCTTTGGATCGTACATTTTTCGGTCAGATTTAGGATAGCATATCCATTCTTATCTGATCCGAATGTGTATCTGCCCTTGATCATATGACGATTTTCGTATTGCCTTTGTTTTCTGACGGTGAGTCGGAGCAATTTTTGTGAAGTTGGACAAGACTGCCATTCCGGACATGGACCAGGACGTGATCCGTGGCCTTGGGATTTGGCATGAGCAATTTGAAATGCGTGCATGTCGTATTGATCATGCTGATCACACTGAAGCAAGCCAATGATCGCATTGATCAGGCTCATGATCACATGCCAAAATAATTGCGACCATGGCCAATGTTTTTATCCAGCCACCAGTTCACTGCATGCTTTTTAAAAATGCTTTCATAGCAGCCTTGTATCTTATTCGCAACCCATCAAAATCCTCTCCTAATCCAACATGACCTCTGTAATCGGCTTATCCTTCCACCGGTTGAGGGAAAAGCCAGGGATAAACACGATATATGCCAGGCTTGACACCCACGGTTAATGGTGTCCATCCGGTTTTTACGTTCGTCCATTGTATGTTATGACCTTAAACGGTCAAAGGCGGATACAATTGTACACGGACCATATGGTCAATGAGAGGGTTTTTCTCCTTAAAATCATACGCGTGTCTGGGTAATTCGAGGAGAATGGACAATGATGCCTGGGCGTCTATACTAGACATGACGTTGACACTTTCATCATGGGCTCATATTTGATTTGAAACCCCCGAAAACATGTGATTTTCGTCATGGAAGGTAAGGCCGATGTTCTGCCATTGCGCAATCGTGGCAAAGGCCCATGCCTCATTTCTGCCATGTATTTTCTATGCTGTACTTTACAGCATGGTACCTCCAAAACCAACACTTTTTCCGGTGTCCTTATGTTTTCAGCCCTTTTCTCGCCATGCATTTCTAATTTCTCCGAATATATTCTCCTTCTGGCATACTGTAACCGCTCCTACCCCCTCTCGTCTTACTGTAATGAAGAAATGTGCGTGTGAGCATAGTAATTTTCTAATCGACCTTTCTTCTTGGCCGATTGAGTTGGAGCGGAAAAAGTCAACGTGTATTGGAAAACGGGTTCTTCCTGCCAAGGACACCGGGAAATTGAGAGAAATTAATTTGTCTAGCCGAATGGGATGAACGCGTTAAAAATTCATGACTCTATCCTTCCCCCCCCCTTCCGTAATGGCATCATTCTCTACGATTGCATTCATCGATCTTTCTCCGGGATGAGCAATTTTAATCCCTGACCATATGGTTCGAGCATCGGTGAAAGGTCGTAACTCCGTAAATGGATACGCATATAGACGCAATACATGCAGGGGGAAAAGGGTCTAATTTCATTGCAAAAGCTAAGAGGAGAAAAATATTTTCATAAAAACAAACTAGCCATGCAAATAATTCGTTTTGGTGTCGAGAGAAATTTCTATTCAATTCATCTCGAAGACGGGTGTATATTTACGATTTCAGTGAACATTGCCAAATGTAGTGGATGCCAGAAAGTCATCTTGGATCGATTCATATTGAAAGTATTGGATAGTCATTATCATTCGCAATGTTTACGTTGCGCCGATTGTCATCAACAATTGAACGCGAAATGTTACAGTCGAGAAAATTCGGTCTATTGTAAAGATGATTTCTTCAAGTAAGAAATTGCGCAATTTCACGAGTTTTGTTGCGATGCGATTCTGATCGCAGCGGGTTGCAAGCACGATTTGCCCGATCGCGGGAGGCAGCATATTGCGCAATTCCAGCCACCCGATAAATTGAGCACTAATCTTGCGAACTTCGTTCCAGGAAATTCGGGACCAAATGTTCCGGATGCAAACAAGGTATCGCACCACAAACCGTGGTGCGAAAAGCCCACGATCACGTTTACCATTTGCAATGCTTCAAATGCGTGATTTGCACGCGCGAAATGGATACCGGAGATGAATTCTATTTAATCCCCTCCGATGGGAAATTAGTGTGCAAGCAGGATTACGATGTTGCAAAGAATAAGGGTACGCTTGACCAACGGTCAACGCTGAAAGAAATGGCTCAAATTGCAATGCTGAAAGCATTGCATGCGCATTCAATGCAGCATAAAAAATCCGACTAATTTTTCAGACGCGGACAGCACGAATAAACGTCCACGTACAACCATATCGGCTAAACAATTGGAAACTCTAAAACAAGCTTATCAAGCGTCACCAAAACCAGCACGGCATGTCCGAGAGCAATTAGCCGCGGACACTGGTTTGGATATGAGAGTTGTTCAAGTGAGTTCAAATTTTGACTATCCATTGGTCAATGGATTCATGAAAATGTGCTTGCGAAAAAATGAATGATGCAATTGATTTTCCGTGGACGTTACAATCAGGCGCATGCTAAATTATCGATTTTAATCGATTTCTGATCAAAATGGGCATAACATGCAACAATGAATACTCAATGCCATTCCAAGCATTATGATCAAATTCTGATCAATCAATCATGTGATCATGCAAAATCTAAACGACACTTCTTGTTTCAGGTTTGGGTAAGTTCTGAATCCATCATCAATGATGAAATCTCAATCGATCCTCTCCCTTTCCCCGATAGTTCCAAAATCGCAGGGCAAAAGAGAAGCGTTTGAAAAAAGACGCCGGCCGTGCACGTTGGAGTCATTATTTCGGAGCGAATAGTAAAGGCGTAAAAACGCCAGGCGGTAGTTCGGTGGGTGATCCACAAAGCAATGATTCGGCTGATTTAGGATCATCCGACGATAATCGGAGTATCACGGAATATTTGGGTTAGTTTTGGCGATTTTGTGATTGAGAGTCCAACCCGACTGGACGTTGGTCATTTTTCCAAATAATCCGGTTTCAGAAGACACCACTGTCACGTTCGATTCACACCCGAATGACCACTCTTATCAACCGGACAGTGGTCAATCGGCAGAAGCTAATGAGCAATCACTGGCACACGCAGCAGTATTGATCGGTCAACAATTGATCGATCAGGCCATGGATCAACATCAGTCCTCATTTTCGTATCATAATCCGCACAGTCCGTTATCATCTGCCAGGGGAGCCGTTTTGGGACCGGCCATCCCACTGATGTCAGCAGCCACGGCGGCCGCAGTTGCGGCCACGTCCGGAATTCCACCGTTGGCCGAAGTGGCCGCGTATTTGAGTGATCACCTAAATGTACCGCCATTCAGATCAGTGGCCGACGCATTGAATTCTGATGTCATGCATATGAATCCCATGTCTGGATATATGGGATAAAGAGAGGGTGCTTTTTCAAATCAATATCAGCAATTGGTGTTTTGTGATCATGGTGATCTAGTCGAATATTCTTGTCAATTCCAATACCGTACCTCTGATTAGCCATACTTGTAAATATTATGCTTATTTTCGAAATATTTGCCATGTCGGAATTTCTCATTGGCATACTGTAACAGCTTCCGTTTCAAAATTTGTTTGACTCGCATCCGAAAACCGCCTATATCAAAATTGCAGCACTTGGGTGCTGCAGGGCGCAAAATCTGAGAAATCCTAAAATCCTAAATATTGATGAGATCGATAGATGATTTTATGTGATTTGTGATTATTTCCAGCCGATATCGATCGTATTTTTAATGATATCCATCATGAAGCGAGCTCGTCTGTCGCAAGTGTCTAGGTGATGCGTCTTTTATGCAATTTTTTGAGAAAAATGGCGAATGATGAAATTGGAATATTTATGTTTCAGAATCCTGAGACGATGTCTCGCTTCCGGTGCAGGAAATGGCGGCGTTGGACCTCGAGACGTGAGCACGGTTAAAATTCCACCTTCATCGTCAGCATTTACGACGGCTTCTCAACGAAAAATTGTAGAGGTAAATGAAATTTTGAAAGTTTGGCTCGATGTCTAAATCTGAACCTTGTTTCAGGCTGAGAACCTTCCTGAAATCTGTCGTGTACCATTGTCCAAACCATTGCCTGGATTACCGCATGCAAAATACGCCGTGCCACCGAAAAGTGATCCATTCAAAACGGAAATTACAACTTTGGATACCGGATTACGTGTGGCGTCAGAGCCGAAGTTTGGCGAGTTTTGTACAATTGGAGGTAAGCAAGCGTTGGTTTTTCTCGGATAATGTATATACCTTGATTTTATCACACTCTTATTTCAGTGGCCATTGATGCGGGAAGCCGTTACGAGGTCGCCTATCCGAGCGGTGTCACGCATTTCGTGGAGAAATTGGCCTTTAACGTAAGAATACCTTTTCCTTTGCCATTCTCTGATTAACGAGCTCTATTTTCAGTCAACGGAGAAATTTCGACGCAGAGAAGAAATCTCCAATATCTTGGAGAAATACGGGGGCGTATGTGATTGCCAAGCGACCAAGTAAGTTTTTTGACTTGATTCTCTATTGATGGTCATCAATGATATTTTCAGGGATACAATCATTTACGCAGCGTCTTGCCACATATCCGGCGTGGATCAGTTCATGTCCCTTATTTCGGATACGGTTCTTCGACCGCTGATCACTGAGGAGGAGGTAAGAATCATTCTCGCTCCTCGCATGGAGTGCATCTAATACTCGGTTCTTTCAGTTTCATGTGGCGACAGAAGTTGTTCGTTCGAACGTCGAGATGCTCCATATGAAACCGGAGCCAGAGGAATTGTTGACCGATTGGATTCACGCGGTGAGTATTTATGCATTATGATTGGCTTTTTATTCAGTCTGCTCACGTGACCTGTTTTTTTAGGCTGCGTATCGTGACAATACTCTGGGTCTCCCGAAAATATGCCCAAAGGAGACTATCGAGAAAAATCGACGCGACATCGCATTCAGTTACTTGAAGACTCATTATACGCCCAACCGCATCGTCGTTGCAGGTATAGTTCAGAAATTTGCAATATCGGTTGCCTGATGATAGACTCGGTTTCATTTTCAGGAGTCGGTGTGCCGCATGACGTATTGGTGGATGCATCCAAGAAATATTTCGATCCATCAACAGCAATCTGGCAGAAGGATCCGTCGTTAGCCAGTTCAGTCGTGCCAAGAGATGAATCAGTTGCTCAATATACTGGCGGAATTGTGAAGGTAAGTGTACAGTTTTGAATGTTGGATTATTCACACTGAAGCCTCTTCCATTTCAGGTGGAAAAAGATTTGAGCAACGTCAGTCAGGGTATCAACGATTTCCCGGAATTGGCTCATTTCGTATTGGGCTTGGAAAGCTGCGGTTACAAAGATCCGGATTTCGTCCCGTTCTGCGTATTGAATTCATTGATGGGCGGCGGTGGTAGTTTTTCATCCGGAGGTCCTGGAAAGGGCATGTATACTCGCCTTTATTTGGATGTTTTGAACAAGTAAGCATCAGCGTTTTGTAATGTTCTCACTCGTGTGCGTATTGACCGAAATTTCAGGTATCATTGGATGTACAACGCGACCAGTTACAATGCAGCGTATGCGGACACTGGGTTATTCTATATCCACGCCAGTGCAAATCCATCACAGGTATGACAATTGTGCTAACATCAATGGTCAGATTAACCAGCGGCGCCTTTATTTCAGCTGCTCGATTTGGTCACAGTCATCGTCCATCAATTTCTTCAAATGGCTGGAAAAGTTGGACGAGTAAGCGCTGTGTTCATTGTTATGAGCATGAAAGCTGAAATCGTATCACTTTCAGGTCGAATTGCAACGGGCAAAGACACAATTGCAAAGCAATTTGATGATGAACTTGGAACAACGGCCGGTCATGTTCGAAGACGTTGCGAGACAAGTGCTCGGACACGGATATCGAAAATCACCATTGGAATACATGGAAGAAATACGTAATATAGCTTGTGTCTTCGATTGACGCTTGAAATTCAGTACTCACTTCTTTTACAGAGAAAGTGAAAGAGGAGGATATCGTTCGAATAGCCGAACGCATGTTGACTTCGAAGGCGTCTGTTGCCGGTTACGGTACGTTGAAGAATTTACCCGATTACGAGAACATTGATAAGGCGATCGGAAAGAGAGACGTGAGATTATTGAAGTCTGGTAAAAATACGTTTTTTAAGTGAATATTATTGTTTATCCTGATCAATTGATTTATGATTCGGTAGATTCGTATTAGATGTAATAGCTCAATGGTTTTTGTATGGGCACGCATTCGATGCTGTATGTTCAGGTGATTTTGCGTATATAATATCAAATAATTGAACCATATTTGGTCGTATTCAGAAATGTAATATAAAACTGGAATGCACATATTTAAAATATGGAACTTATTGCAATGGTAAAAATGTAAACAAATTCATGCTAAAATCCCATCCGCCGAGTCCTGCTCATTAATTTCACTATCACCGAAATCCTCGTCCAAAAGCGGCGAGGCATCCAAACCAGCCGATTGCCTCCTATCGATCCATTGATGAACGATCTCGTCCACGGAACGTCCTTTCGGTTCCGGTAACCATTTGACCAGAATAGTAATGCAGACTATCGTTGGTAGAATCGTTGTCAGGAAACTGTACCCGCCTGCGATTCTGGACAGCGGCGGATACGCTAAACTGTAAATCGTTGATCCGCCGTAATTGGCGATCATTGCCGCAGCAGCCACGGTTGAACGCGCCGCGGTGGGCGTGATTTCTCCATAAATATATTGCGGTACGGATGCTGGTCCGAAATAATAGGCGAAATTGAATAGTCCGAATGCGAACGCAGAGGTCAAACGTAAGGCCATCTTTCCATTATTCGTCTTCAATAACGACGGTTCCATTAAATTGACGATCATTAATACCACGTTCGATAACAAAGCTCCGGATAATCCTGAGATGAGCAGGAATTTTCGACCAGCCCATTCGGCCAATCCAGTGGCTAATATGGCCGAAACGACGCCGGGAATTAACGTGAATACCGTCGTGAGCATGTACCGTGAACTCGAACTCGGGTCGTCCGGTTGAACTCCGTTCAGACTCTCCATAATATCCGTGGAATAATTGCTGACCACATCGCTGCCGATCGTGTCTTGAGATAAATTGGCGACGATGGATAATAATAACGGAATTCGCAGGTGACGAGTACCGAGAATATTGCTCAACGAAGTTTCTTTTCCGACGGAAGCTAATTTCGCTTCTCGATCGTATTCGTTCAATATATCGCGTAATTTATCCACACCTTCTCGTTCACCGTAATAAAATCGGATGGATTCGGCTGCCGCCATGACGTCGTTGCATTCGATGTACAAGTATTTTGGCGATTCTCGGAATAACGGAGTAATGACTAGGATCGTGAAAGACACCAGGCCGCTGAACGACAATAAATAAGGCCAATATTCGGAATTTCCTGACATAGAGATCACATTAGTCTGGCATGCCTTGATAAATCTGCCATTGCAGACCCAAAATCATCAAATCTAGACAAAGTACTTACCAAGACAATCTGGTAATCCAAGCACCATAGCAATAATACAAATAATCGGTTGCAGACAAAGGCTGAAATTTCCCAGGAATCCTCGATACCGGTCAGGCGAACATTCGGTGACGAAAACTCCCATCGACGTCGAAACAACACCGGACGATACACCGAATATTAGTCGTCCGATAAATAACAGTTCGAATGATCCGGTCGGTTTGGCCAATAACGTTAATACGCATCCGAATAAATGTACCAAATTACAAAATACGAATAAAGTGTCTTTTCGTCCGAATTTCTCGTCCAAATACGCCGTCAACATTGCTCCGAACATTCCGCCGATATCCCAAACGCAAACGAAGAATCCCCATAACGTGAGTAAAGCGCCAGCGCTCAGCTCGTAATCGTATCGTCGATGAAATGATTTTTGTACGAATTCTTCCAAAACGTCTTGAGGTACGTTCAATACTGTGTACGGGAATGTGGCCACGAAATTACATAAAACGCTGTTCGTTAAGCCCAAGGCTAATAATCGGGGCGGTAGCATCGTACTGATTGAATATTTACAAGGAATTTTTAACACTAGGAGTGAAAACATGGAATTTCGGACACGTCTATTATCATTTTTTCCAACTTTGGTAAATAAACGTTTATTGCCAGCCGCGCACAGGCTGTCCACATGGGTAACTGCTTATAGCAAAATACGCGCGTAAACCTTTTTTGAACCCCTGTGTAAAATCGACATCTCTACAGTATTCCCGAGCGGTTACAGTATACCACAATTTGGAAAAATCGACAATTTTTTGCAATAAAGTAATGATTTTGCGATTGCGAGGAGATAATTGAAATCGATAATTGCAAAATGCACTAATTTGACCAGACACCTGATCACTAAAATGTGATCAATGCAAAATATCCGATCAATCGATATATTATCATGATCAATATGAGACTTCAGTAAATGAAAGCAGAAGTATGCGAAACAGAAAAAGAAATGCAAATATACGCATTTTCACATATGCAAAAATCATGATCAATGCATGAAATCTCAGATTAGTCCAATATAACTAAATCGATACATCAGATTCGGCTTTGCATATTGACCGAATTTGTTCAAGCTTTCTCCAAAATGCTTTGAGGCACGTGCAGGATCAAATTTATATTTTCCTTCGCAGCATGGAATTCGACAATTGCGCAATCATCCGCCAAAGCCACGATTTTGCCAATCCAATGAAAATGAACCGGGCAAGCGCGATAGATAATCGGTTTCAATGCTTCCATAATGTCAATACTTGACTGGTGTTCAGTGTAAGCATATCCAGCTCATGTCCGCAAGAATTGATTTTCCACTTCAAATCATCGTATGTGAACATTCCTCTGCCAAATCTGATATTCCATTTGTTCCTGTTATCGTCAGCCGATCGGTTTCGATCGTACATGGGGAAAGACTGGGGGACACGTGCATAATCCCCTGGTACTTTCATATCCAACTGGATATAATCACCAATTCTGAACTTCGCATCGATCTTTTTCGTTTCCATGACCAATGCTTGCAAGCCAGGCAATTGGAAATAATCCGCTTCCAATAGCAATTTCCGCAACGTATTCTCATCATCCGGTAATACCATGAGATTGCCATTCCTCAGATATTCCAAAATATGCTTGAATATTTCGCCATCCCTGTCGATGAACAATTCTTGACCCGATTCAATCGTACGGATTTCATTATCTTTCCGGATCATTATCGCCAGCATTGAATCTGGATATTTCGTAATTGTAGATATGGATGTTGAATATCGAGTACCCCCGACGTTCAAATTTACAACGCGTTGTTGTGATGCCATGATTTATCAAATAATCTGATCAAATTTGGGTGATATTGATCAATGAGACTGTAAAATTGATCAGTGAATGCTTGGTCAACGAGACTGAAAATATGAGCAATGCTAAATGAAGTCACTGGACTGAGAAATGATTTCTGACTCGGACTGGGCAAAGCAATGAAGACTGCCCTGAGATAAAATTCATGCTATGTAAATATGGACCGGTTTTTCTTGTGTCTTCACTGGAGCCTGGCATGTAGGTGCCAGGATTTTTTACGTGCAATTTTTTATCTATGGAATGGTAGGCAAAACACATGTGCCTTTCATCTGCACAATCAGATTGCAATCTGATCGATCTGATCAGTATGATCAATAATCAATATACGATTTGCATTGCATCATATCATCCTTCCAAAATCTCACCAATGCTATAAGAAAACAGCATCCAACAAGCATCCTTTTGCCATACCAAAAAAGGCAGCCCTCGAAGCAGCAAATTCTTATCACCAATCATAAGATGAATTCGATTTCAACGCTTCCTCCAATGTCAAACTATTTTCGGTATAAAATTGACTATAAAATCTCCTATGAGCTGCGATCAACGAATCTTCTTTCATCAACATTGGATTTTTCAAATATTTCTTATTGCACCATATCATGATGTCACGTTCGATCTAAAAATTCGCGTGCCAGTTGTATGGATTTCGAGAAATTACAATGCATACTTGCAATGCTTCCGCCAAAAGAAGCAATTTTCCACATATCATCGGTAAACGCCATCCGAAATATAAATTATGGGTTAACTTTTGCAATAATGGACCTTCAGGGGTTACGTGATGGAAAAGGACGCCTTTTCCAAATATGCCCGCATCGAAATACAAGTACACGACGCCTGGGCCAAACTGAAAATTTACATGTCTTGCAAGAATTGCGCAATTTTATCCATAAAATGCATAAATGTACTGCCAAATTTGCATTTGCAAATCCTCAATTTTTGATGCGATTGCTGAATTTCGCAATCTCATGGTTCACCTGACAAGCTTTCACGTGAACAGTCGATAATGGAATTTTATATCCGAACACTCGAAGGGTATGTGCCAACGTTAGGACACCGACGTGTTTTTGACCATCTTCTTCATGATGCCAGGTTCCGTTCCATTCGTGTACAGTAATATCTACTGTGCTGGCTAAATCGATTTTCGATATATCCGAACCTTTGAATAAGGCTGGCCGATGTAGGATATTCAGATGAGACATATCCGCACCATTCTCAGGGATTTCCTGAATAAGAATTTTTATAGTAGTAAAAAGAAGTGTGCAAAATGTGGCTAAATCTCTGCCACTTGGATCAATGCATTGACGTGCATGATTTTTCAGGCTCAGGAAATTTTTGCTCACTTGAATATGTGCATTTATGTAATGCTCAGTTCTGCCTCTATACGTCCACTCTCCGCTGCTCAATTCCGGGATATCAGGCAATTGCCAATTCGGTTCGATATTCTCACAATGATACCATACGTAAATGTGTTTATTCTTCTCAACAGCTATCCAGCATTTGACTTTTGCTGATTCGGGAATTTTACTAGACGTATACGGTATTTCAACGCATCGGCCATCAGTGCCTCTGAATGTCCACCCGTGAAATGGACATCGGATACAATTTTCATGCACCACATTTCCACCGACCGAAAGATTAGCTCCCATATGCGGGCAATACGCATCCAATAAATGTACTTTATGATCCGTACCTCGGAAAAGGACTAAATTCTGACCAAACGCAACGATCGATTTTACATCACCGCAATTGAGCTGATGTGATTCAGCAATGCAATACCATCCATTCGGATATACCGGTGGTACGGGACCGATTTTCTTCAAAATTTTCCATCTACCAACCGCTTCTGATCTGGTCAAACCGTCGATTTTTATATACCCAATATCACCCAATTGCTAAAATAATACTGGTAGCATTGCAATTTGAAAAACTTCCAATTACTTTGACTCTATTCAATGGACGAGATATCCAATACCAAATCCAAAAGAATGTTATCAAAATTACAGTGCATATGAATGGCCAAAAATTGAATACGAAACTTGCATCCATTTTCAGTCGAAAATAGACCAATTTTTTTCATACAGGGAAGCTGAGGTGCTTGTATGCACTTTTAGCTGATTGCTTATCACTGAGAAACATTTTTGCTTGCGAAGTTGTCAATGAATACATACGTTTATCACTGGCTAAAGAATTTGGTAGCTTTTCTACACGCTTTAGGTACTTTTTGCCATGACTGAATCAAGAATTGCATTCAATCAAGATTAGCCACGCCCACCTGCTACGATTGGCTGAAACTGGCCAATCCGCATTGAGCACTGTCCCTGGCGTACGGTTACCGCTTCAAGACCCGCCCACTGGGAGGCAGCCGGTTGTGGAAGGCATACTGTAGGCTTCAAAAATTATGGATATATACGAGTCCCATCGCACCTGATCAAGTTTTTGCAAGAAACGTGCAAACGTATTCCATCTGATTGAATTGATCAAAAAGCATAAATCCACTTCCTTGATTGTGATTAGTTTTTTATTCAGCCTCTTCGAGATACGCCCTGTATTTATGTATTTGAACAAAAAGCTTCTATAAAATTGTAATTACATCTGTCTCCTGGGCAAAAGCAATTCATGTTTAGGATAATTAGTGAGACATTTCTAATTTTACGTCTGTCCCTACATGCCGATTATAATTTTCCTGAAATCGGCTGATCAACGAGGCTATTACCAATTTTCAAATTACTTCCTTCGAGGAATGCTGAATTCTCGGTTCAGAATCTTCAGATTTAAAATCATAAGAATGTTCCAGGTGGTAATTTTTCTTATCACTGTACATTTGATAGAATCGTGGCCAATCGAATGCATCCCATCTACGAATCATCACAAACAACCTCCTGTTCATTTGAATGATACGATTTGTAATATTGCACAAAATATTAGCCAATGTCAAATTCTAAATTCGATCTCGCATTCGACTAGGCCTCGTGGATTATTGAGCACGATTTTGAAAGATATTTTGGAAATGCTTACAGTAAGCATCCAGGATCAAAAGCAATTGCTAAATTTGAATTTTAGCCAACTGGCGATTATGAATTTCCTGAGACAATGACACGAGGCATCGACGCCTGTTTCCCACATTTACCAATTGCAAATGTGACCGGCAATTGGATGGAATCGCAGGTATCTGGCTGGACTGATCCATGTACCGGTCAGTACTACATGCATGCGCATGTGCATGAAATTCTTCAACCAAACCTGGCTGAATGCACTGAAGCCAGAAAACCTGCATCGATTTTCACGAGACTGATCCTCTGCTACAGTATGCCATTCTATAAAAATATATGGACGATATGTTTCGAATTCAATTCATAACCTCATCATTACTCCATCGTACAATTATTCTCATGTTCCACAAGGACCACATCAGAAATGGTCGTAGAAAATATTCGTACACAACTAGAATCGATCGAGAATATTACGAATTGGCATATTTCTCATTCGCACAATCCCTGCATTGTTCAATGAAGAAATTGCGCAATCTGCTCAGCAACGATCGAATCGTGAATTCGGATACCAATTTGGAAGGATGCAATTGGGAATGCAGTGATCATTTGTATTTATGTTTGGAAAGAGAAATTCGAATAATCCAATACACGAGAGAAATCATCAGAAAATGACACAATGATTTCGATCAGATGATAAAAATGAATAATTGTTCATGAATGTACTGATCAGTAGATAATTGAAAATGATCACATCATCTGCACTGTCCAAAGGAAAATGAAATTAGTTAACACTTTCAGCAACCATGACAGTGAAATTTCATATCATTTTGCACACGAATCTGCGCAATAAATTAATTTCGGTGATTTTTTGAAATATACAGACACACTGGCCAGCAATGACCACCTGATCAACCACAGCATAATACATGATCATAAAAGAAAAATCAATTCAATAAAATATTTCAGGTTAATTCACCTGTTTTCACACACAAAAATCACGCCTCTGATTTTCCACGCCTTCTTTTACATTCATCAACTTTCATCGATTACACGAAACGAATACGAGAAACATGAATCGAGAACGAGAAACTAGTGATGAGTAGGAAAAATTAGAAAATCGATCACTTGATTAGTATCGAGTCATGCATGCGAAAATCA
>JAQIWJ010000206.1:0-28734 GCA_034695185.1 Discolaimus major
GTTTTTACTTTCTAATATTTACGGATGATTATCCATCTTGTTTTTTAGGATTATGCCAGATGTCGTCAATTCTTGCTCGGCCCAATCATGATTCCCGGATGCCAGGTGCAAATCGGCTTATTCCAGCATAGGAAACCCAGCAATTATTTCGAGGTATGCTGGGTATTGTTGAAACACTTCAAGGATTACATCTTTTCCTTGTTTCAGAGCATATGGCGGATACCGTCTGACGATATTACCCGATCGGGATCGTTCTCGGAGCATATTTTTCGAAGCGTCATCCTGCTGTTCACGGTATTGGAGAAATTGCGTCATTGCGAAGCGTTGAAAGAATTGGTGGTTGCGTTACAACGGAAACCGGTTATTGATAAGCAGTAAGATTTGCATATTTTCTTAATCTTGTTTTTCTGAAAGCGTTTCTCTTTTTAGCAAATATCTCCGTGAACCGGATCGTCAAGAATTATTGGAACTAGCATCGGAAGCGGCTGAACGCACGTTCGAAGCGGCTTATGAGAAGAATTCGGAAGAAACGTTGGCGGCTTTGTATCGTCTCTATTACGCGTTGTACAAAATGGAATCGGTTCACAAGACTCGATGGTTGGTTCTGTTGAAGAAATTCGTGGCCAGGAAGCTTCAGAAAGATGTAAGTGCTATTTTGGATGTTTTATTCGAAAAATGCATGACATCCGTTTTAGGTAACCGAATTACAAGATATTACGGCCCTGGAATATGGAACGCTTATGGACAGGAAATATTCGAATCGTGCGATGATCAAACGGATCGATTCGTCCAGCAGCCAATTATCTGCTCCACAACCAAGTGACGCCAACAGAAGTAGAATGTCCCACTCGTCATCGATCCCGACCATCTCTCCGATTCGTCCAAACGTACATGTGGCAAGAGCATCCGAAGCGGGCACATCGATGAGCAAGATTGTTTCGACGTCTCAGCCGTTCAAGAAATCGACGCCTGCGTCAAGCATATTACCGCAACCTCGTTATTCTGGAATTACTCCAACCAAAACGACGTCCGTGCGTCCGTTTGGAGGCGTTGGTACGAGACCACCGATATTACGTCGTCAAGAACCTGGACCAGTCAAAGCTTCGCAAGAAAGGCGGGCATTACATCGATCGTTATTCAATCCGACCAGTTCATCAACGCCGACAAACGCCATCCGTGCAAGAACTGCGGTGCCGACAACAGTAGCAACGAGTTCATCAACGATCCCTGCCGCTACTCTGCCATTCCCAATGTCGCAATCGGCCAACGCCGCAATGCAAGCTTATTTGGAAGCAATCGTGGCTAGGATGTTAGCAGCAAACCTCGGCAATCCATTGGGACAAGGCGCAGCCATACCTGGTTTTATTCCATCGTCTATGTTCGAAGCATCGCATGGTCAACTGCTCAATTCGTTATCCCAAAATCCTATATTCGGATCTGGAACTTCATCGGCTACGACCACGTCGTCACAATCTCTCCAACAACGCCCGCAATTGAATCGACAAATGGGGATGCCATCCGACGCCGCCCGATCACTGCTGGATGAAGCATTGGAGGCTGTGCGTAGTGGTCGATTACAGCGCGATCCGCAGCAAAGAGGAACTTATGGACGAGGCGGTGGTTATGTGTATCAGAAACCACGTTTCCCTTGATGATCATTTAGACTGAATGGGATAGTGATTGATAAGTTTTCTTTGACCGTTTGACATGTATGCTTGTTTCACGTTCTGCTGTTCTCATGAATGTCATTTTCCAGATGGCTTTGCGTAAATTTCTTGGACATCCTGTTTGAATAAGTTTTTCAATATACTTGAATGTATTTTGCTCATCGTTCGATTAAATGCTCATTCGTGCATTCGAAATTTGGTCGTCCGAAGCGACCTGATCAAGCTTCATTTACTCCGATGATTGGTTACCTTGGTAGAAAGAGGGGGATTGCTAGGCGATGCTAATTAATTAGGCTTAATGGAGAGAGCATGATTAGCTAACTAAAATCTATGAAGCATGAAGTTGATTCCATTTGAGAATCAAACTCCAGTCAAATTTCATCATTATCTCCGATCAGTGTGTATGTGTCGGAAATGGAAGAAGGATTGAGCGGTTACAGTAAGCATCCTCCGATCGGAGATCGAACTCCAAGTAGGAACGCCTGGCACGAATCGCACCAGGAATTCTACAAGGATATGGATACGAAAGATCCCAATCCGGTTCCAATCGTATTCGGTCACGATGGCGATATGCCAGTGGCCATGGAATCCGAGGTAATTTCAAATTTTCAAAAATTTTTAACATGTCACTTGCATTTGTGATTTGCGGTACTTTGCGGCTAAATGTTCGAGCGTAATTTTTCTGAAACCTTTATAATGTGGCCTCCATTGAATCAGTAGAAGTAAAAAATCGATTGATCAAGATTCAGTACCAAAATATAGGGAAAATTCAAATATTCAAACTTCCTCATAGATACATTAGCAGCAAAAATTAATATAAAAACATATTTTCTAGCCTAAAATAGCATGCCGAACACGACGGTGATGTTTATTTTTTCATATAATCAATATTGATCAAGTTGATCAGATTATCGATTTTTTGAAATACCGATTTCTGAGTGATCAGACCATGATCAATACATACAGCGTGATCGATTGTACAGGAAAACATCTTCACACAACGTCTATACCGTTATCTGTGTTCTGAAATCAACGATCGAAAATCATGTGCTAAAACATAGGCAATTTCAAAATTTGAAATTCTGAAATACACATCTTTAGTGCACGAAATGCACATTTTCTTGGATAACTGATCGAGCTGATTCTAAAAATCACATTTATATTGCTGTGTGATCGATATTCAGCGATTTGATCAATATGATCAGTTTCCGATAGATAGGTGATAGGTCGATTTTGACAACGGCGATCGATTCAGCGTGTTTGATTGTCCAGGGAGATATATGTACATGCCATAGCTAGCTCAATTCTGCATGAAAATATCATTTATCAATGTTAACATGCTGAGGCACAAGCAATTTTCAAAATTTTGAAATCGATAATAAGTGTGATCAATGCACTGAAAGCATATTTTCTGTGATAAATTGACACGCTGATCATCGTGGAGTCATTAGTTTTGCTCTGCGACGCATATTTAAAAAGTTGATCAAAATTATCGATTTCTGATACAAGTGTGATCGATAGATTTAGACAACGCCAATCGATAGAGCATGTTCGATTATACAGGAAAATATATCCATATGGCTGATCTTGCTTTATGTTCTGTGAAATAATCACTGATCAAAATTATGTGCTGAATGAAATATCCACATTGAAATTTCAAAAATCGATTTTGACATGATTGTTGCTCCAAATTCGTATTTTCTGGGACATCTAAGCATACTGATTCCAAAAATCTCCTTTATTTTCATATCTGATCAATATTCACGGAGTTGATCAGAAATATCGATTTCCGATATATCGATTTCCGATATATCGATTTCTGATTGATCTGAATAGCACCAGACGATAGACATGATCCGATGACCAACCGTACCCGATCTATCCGCATACTAGATTCAAATTTTTACCTGATATGAAGATTTTGGAGCAATTCCAAATTTCGAATTCAAAAGCTTTTGCTTACATACATGCGGTTACAGTACCCCTGTTCATTTTAGGTATTCGATAAAGACGGATCAGTTCGTGTTCATCAAAGGCATAAAGAGAAAATCGAAGAACCGAAAGGGTGTTGGCAGAAATTTAGGAAAGGAATTCGATGTAAGCTTATCACATTTGTATTCTTGTAATGAAAGCGTCTATAATTTTTTTCAGCCATCTGGATGACCAAACAAACGGAAGATACAGCGTATGATAAGGATTTATACGTCAAGACGACGTTGAGAGAATTGATCATTTATTTATTATTTTTGGTCGATTTGTGCATACGTAAGTGATCGGGTTCTTGAGGGTGGGATTGCGCAATTCGTGAAGGCTGCAATTCCTAGAAGCGCAAATTTCAAAAATCCGAAATGCTCAATTTCCGGACAAGTTCGCATTGCGCAATTTTTTTCCAGTGACCTTCGGTATGACCAGTGCGGATATGTTCCATTTCACTCAAGCCATGAATACGTTATTCTTGGACGAACCGTTCGACGAGAGAGCAACCACATTTCGAACAATGAACGAGATGGATGATTTTTGGAATGTAAGTACTGTATATGAATCTACAGTATGCCAGTCCCAATTCACACCAGTTTTTTCCAGTTCGCCAAAGGTCCATTATTGAAAGGATTGCATTGGGAACAATGGTATAACGGGAAGAACGCCAGTCAAGACGAATTGGGTTTCATTTATTTCGAGAATAAATTACTCGGCCTGCCGCGGATGAGAATGTTGAAAGTGAGATCGGATTCGTGCATTGTGCCGGATTCGTTTCAACGCGAGATAAAACAATGCTACGGATCTTATTCGGAACAAGCCGAGGATAGAAATCCACTCGGACCGGCTGATAGTAATGCGTAAGTATACTGTCAGTCCAAGGTCTGGACCCACGCATGGCCTCCAGCGGTTACAGTAAGCCTCCAGGCGGCTGCAGTTAGCCGCCAGCGGTTACAGTAACCCTCCAGTTGCTGCAGTAAGCCTCCAGCAGTTACAGTAACCTTCCAGCGGCTACAGTACACCCTGATCTTTTCAGATGGAAATACATGACGGATTCTCAGTTGAACGGTCAATATCACTGGGGTTTGATCTCGACCTACGGCGGCGGTGGATTCACTCAAACATTGGGTCATAGCAGGGACGAATCGGCGGAGATCATCGATAATTTGGAACGAAATTTATGGATCGATCGAGGCACGCGAGTGGTGTTCGTCGATTTCACCGTGTATAATGCCAATATCAACCTTTTCTGCGTGGTCAAGTAAATTGAACACGGATTGCGCAATGCGGTGATTGCAATGGCGTAATTCTAGGTTGATCATGGAATTCCCGTCGGTGGGCGGAATCATATCGAGTTGGTCATTTCGAACGGTGAAATTGATCAGATACGTGACGGTATTCGATTACGTCATCTTGGGATGCGAAGGCGTATTCTGCGCGTTCATATTATACTATATCGTGGAGGAGATCATCGAGATCGCCAGACATCGATGCGGATATTTCCATTCGTTCTGGAATCTACTGGACGTGATTGTGATTTTGGTAAGGGACAATTGAATTCGGATCGTCCTCCGACCGATGTCGGACACTGGTTTTTTCCTAGATCGCCTTGTGTTGCATCGCGTTCAGCATTTATCGATCGCTGATCATCGATAGTATGTTGGCGAATCTGTTGAGTAAAACGGATCGATTCGCCGATTTCGAATTCCTCTCGTTCGCGCAAACTCGATTCAACGACGCCGTGGCCGTGATGGTATTCTTCGCTTGGATAAAAGTAAGGCATATTATTAAATTTTTCAAATAGTACATTCGGAACGTGGGTATTGATCTTTTGCAGATATTCAAATATATCAGTTTCAATAAAACCATGAGTCAATTGAGCTCGACGTTGAGTCGTTGCGCGAAGGACGTCGGAGGATTCGCCATCATGTTCTTCATATTCTTCTTCGCCTACGCGCAATTGGGATATTTGCTGTTCGGTACGCAAGTACAAGATTTTCAATCATTCTACGATTCGATGTAAGTCCATTTTTCGAATTTGGCGGGTCTCACATGAGGAGACCATGGGTCTCATGATCCGAAACTGGCCTCCTGAGACCCGATATTTGAAATCCTCAATTTTCAGCTTCACCTTACTTCGCATCATTCTGGGCGATTTCAATTTCCACGATCTGGAGAAAGCCAATCGTATATTAGGACCCATATTCTTCATCACATACGTATTTTTCGTATTCTTCGTTTTGTTGGTAAGTGATTTTTGAAATTGGAGAATTGAGACAGCGGTTACAGTATGCCGTACCTTTCCCTAGAATATGTTCTTGGCAATTATCAACGATACGTATGCGCAAGTGAAAATGGAATTGGCCCATAAGAAGAACGAATTCGAGATCGCCGATTTCTTGAAACGGGTAAGCGTTTTTTAAAAAAATTGCGCAATCTTGGCTATGGATGGACGCATTTCAAAATTACGTAATCCGAATCGATTGCATCGGAGCAAATCGCAAAGCTGCGCCAGCTTTTCTCAACATTGCGCAATCTGTTAATCGCCGCCTTTTCTTGCAGGGATACGAGAATATGATGAGAAAGATGAATTTGAAACGCGATCATTTGGACGACGTTCAACACACTCTGTTTTCGGCGGATAAAAATCACGATCGTCAAGTGGACTACTACGAATGGCGTGAACAATTGAGAACGTAAGTGGATTTGGCATGATGCCAACTCTGATACCATGGCAATATTTGGGATTCTTTCAGGCGTGGATACAGTGAACAGGAAATCGAATCCATGTTCACCAGATACGATTTGGACGGCGATCGGGTATTGGACGAGAATGAACAACGTCGGATGACGTTGGATTTTCAAGAAAAGGTAATTCAAATCCACGGATGACAAAGCCGTCTGATTTTGACACGATCACACCGTTTCAGTGTATCGATACTAGTCTTGGAAACGTTGGATCACGTGGTATCGGCGGGGTACGGGTTGAAGAATTCAATTTGTAAGTATTGATCCAGATTCGGATGATCATTGTTTGTATCCGTACGGATCCTTCGTTTCAGATTGACGCGTCGCGTGGATCGAGTGGAGAATTCCATCAATTCAGTGACCACGAAAATCGACGCGGTTTTGGCCAAATTGGAGGCCATCGAAAAGGCGAAAATGCGTCAACAAGAGGATTTGAATCGATTGATCCAACAGCAATCACCGGAGGTAAGAATATCGATTTCTGACGTTCCATTTGATCATCGATACTGATTTCAGGCGATCGATGACGGTACACGCGACGAGATCAAACTAATCGATCGAGGTGATTTGAAATCGAGAAATGGTCGATCGTCCGCCAAGTGATCAGGGACGCAAAGATGAGATAATAGAGGATACGATGATCAGGATCAGTCATTCACAATAATTGGTTAAAGCATTCATATTTTGGGCACTGCATACTAGAATAATATGCCAATTAAAGCACCGGGATAAAAAAACGACTACCACATTTCAATGAATAAATAAAACCCCTAATTTCAATGTCATGCTCAAAAGAATACATTTCACATGGCATCCAAAAAGTCGATCACATCAGCTCAAGGGCATCCATAAAAATCCTATATCCTATCAAATATCTCTCAATAGCTGCTCTGATGCAAAAAATTTTGAGAATGCGAAGATACATACAAAAATATGAACATTGGAAAAAATCTCATACCATAAATTTTGGACCGTAAAATTCATGCCTTGAGAAGCTGGGACATCAGCCGCTCAAAATGATAGCCACATAAAAACAGGATATGCAAGCATTACCGGATGGTGAGCATGAATCTGGACGCGGCCGTTATCGATAAAGCGAATAATAACCGTCGAACCATTTGACCAACATCGGCGATCGATCGAAACGCGTTCCCAGATCGACTGCACGCCGGTTGAGTGAAATTGGCGTCCTGAAATGAGGGCGTCGCATTAATCAATGCAATTTCAAGAAATTTGCACCACACTCACCAATTCGATAGTGTAACATCCCGGGTGTCGTCGATATCTCGGCTTGACGGCAGCACAATTGTTGCTATCGTGAACCTTGTCCGTACCATTGGATATCGGTAGTGGATAGTATTCTCTTGATGGCCGTACCAAACACGTAGCCTTTCTGTCCTCGTTTGCAGGTTGACAACGTTCGTGTCCGCCGATATGGTAAACGACCAGAAGAAGGTTCGTGAAATTGACCCGTGCCACAGTGGCCGCTCTGAAAATGAAGCAAAATTTGAGCCACTTGATTCAAAGAGAACCAATAAAAGCCCCACTTACATCGTGCATTCGCTCTTTTTACAACCCGGAGGCGGACTGGCGCCGCTAATATCGAAAAGTTGCTTGGCACCAGTGAACGTCGATTTGAGTAGGTGATGATATTTCGCTTTATCGCATACAACGCCAGCGGCCATATTGGACACGTCCGATATCGGAGTTGACGGTGTAAACGCTAAAACAAGGGATGTCTGTTTCGACCCAAGTCAAACAAATCACAATACTTACCTTCCGAAGGCATTATAATTCCATTCAGGATGCTCCAGAAACTGTATTCGGCCAGTATCCTGAAAAAACCACTATTGACTCTGTTGTTATTGGTTCGACTGTAAAAAGCACTTACGTCGATAATTCTCTCAACGCCCACAGCAGGAACTTGATAACGCTGAACAATGGCTGCAAAAGAAAGTATTCTTGTAATTTTTTCAAAACAGACCTGTCCAAATGTATACTTACGTTCAAAATCCTGTACGAGGCGCTTGTGGTAGTGAATACCGATTCATTGCACATGGCTTGGAAATCGACGTGCAAAACCCTGAAAGAATCAATGTCAAATTAATAGAAAAAGCACAAGTGGACTCACTTCTCGTATATCTTCTCGTCCTTCTCGATATTCTTCATAATATGGTAATGGATGAATCCGGTGTTTCCAAAGTATTTGCCAACATGATCTTCGTCCACCTGAAACGAGAAAACGGATTAGTTCTGGATAAAAAATAACGCAGGACACTCTTACCAGATATTTCGGCAGATTTTTCACGGACGAATAAACCACATGCGCGTGTTCATCCAACAATACGCAATAGGTGTAGTCTCGATTTTCAGGCTGAAAAGAAAGATTTTAAGTGAAGGAAGCAAATAACGAAATCTTCAACACTTACTCGACAAACGCCATTGGTAGCGAGATCAAGCTTCTTTCCAAACGTCGTGTACAACATTTCGATTCCAACCACGCCAACCGGAGCTTTCGGACCATTCTTTTGACCCAAGAATACCGCACGACTGGCCGTGATCAGCATACTTTCGCGTTCTTCTGTGCTTCGACTTTCGATGTGAGAAATATTGTTCTTCAAGCATACTTTGTCTGAAAAACGAGACTTGACTTTAGTGATTCAAAAATCGAAGCCAAAATATCAGGTACATACTTGATACGTTCACGTCGAAAACGAATTCGCCGTCTTGAAACTGCATGGCTCTCTTGTAGAACAGCTCGTCAACCGCGCGAGTCGACCGTTCGATGAAATGCAGGTACGTTCTGAAAAATAGGCGTATTTAGCAACAATATCAACAATTGCACACGAACTCACTGTTCCACGCCGCAGCATTTTTCGCCCTGATACGATCCATTCTCAATCGCCTCTTGCGGACAGGTGATACCGGTGTAATCCAGATCCACGAATCGAGTCAGTCCCGTTTGCGTTGCCAAAAAAGCCAGCAATATACCGTTACTGAAATAAAGAGCAGATTACAGCATCAGAAATCGTAACTAATTCAGAATACATACTTCTTGCTTGGAGCGGATTGACGAATCCAACATTTGTCCATATCGCAGGTGACTTTCGCATCGAACAGTAAGCGATTGATCAGAAATTCCACATTGGTACCTAGTAATGAAAGCGGGGTCTGATTTTAAAACTCCAAGGAACTGAATACAAAAACTTACATTCATCCGGCAACGAATGCGTATTCTGCATTTGAGCCACGTAATCTCTGAACACCTCGTGCTTCTGTCGCATATCCGTATCGTTCGGACGACAATAGTGCCTAAAATTCGAGCCATGTATAACCAACTCGATTCCGCCAATAAAAGCAGCTTACCAATCCGGATGCAGACGCCAATTGTTGCCCTCGAACCAATCCACTGAAAGATCAAGATGGTTAGTTAGAATCGCATTTTACGTGCGATAAGAACATTACTTTTGACGTCCTTTAGATTAAATTTCTCTGACGGTGGATTCACACGATATTCCGATCCAATCGGGACGGCTAAACCCAACCTGAAATTCAAACTTCCGTTTAAAAAGGCAAGCAAGAAAATGAAAAAGACTACTTACGAAAGTTGCGTATTTCTGATGGCTCGAAAATGATACCGATTCCGCTGCCTGTACACTCGCATCGGCTGAAATATAAGAGATGCATGTAGCATCAGACATTTTTGCCTCGATCAAAATACGTACCGTGAAATCCGGAGACGGTCCTTCCTCCATGGCTCGAAGCACGGTCATCTCCACTACATCCACCGACGGGTGGGTGCTGTCCCTGGCATCGACCATGTACATTCGTAGCTAGAAAACAGATGGTGATTAGTTGAGATATATTGCTAAATTTTGTAATGCACGCAAAATGCAAGAAAGAATTACATTGTGGAAATGCGATAACATTCAGGCCTCGCAAAAATGAACTCCATTGCATCGACCATCAAAGAATTCGTGCAAATGTTCAACTCAGAGAAAGTTGAATGCATGAACATAATGAACCAAACTGAAGAAAACATGCCCAGAATGCATGCCTGCTATGATAGGCAAAAAATCAGAGCAGAATTCTTCTACATACACGAGCCTACACTTACAGAGAGGTTGTAATTCAGCGGAGGATCGAGTATTCCTCGTTTGACGATTTCCTTCTCATCTGGATCGTCCGTCTGAACAAAGCCAACATAAGCCAATAGGGCTTTAGGGAAAGGGATGGGGATGATAAGCAACATGAATAAATGCATATTCCATGTAGCAGGATACGCGCATTGGGGGTGGGGGCGCTTTGCAATGGGGATATTCGATGAATAGCATGACCGATAAAGTCTGCTTAGCAGGATTACAAAATTCGACATCATGGTAGGGTCACTGTTTCAGCTGCCAATCCTGGCACTCACATGATGCCATTTAATATAATTTTGCAGAGTTTTAAAACCGCATTTTAAACCGCTCTCCTCGCAATGCCTAGACTTGACTCTAGCATGGCACTTCAACCACGCGTCGCAATCCATATCGCGACTCGCTTTCGGCTGATACACGCGAGGCTAAACCTTGCAGATCACGCCATTAACATGGCATCGATGCCCAGATTCAGCATATAAATCGCTCCCGCGCGTGGACACCCCCCAAAAGGGCAGCAGTGCAAATTCAAAATTTGTACTCACCAGGCTATGGTGATCAGCTACTTCCATTTCCAATATATCCATACTGTTGTAATTCGGTTTCGGAAGCTCCTGGCGCGTCTTCTTATCGTGATGCTAAAAGTTAAGGACTCCATTTAAACAAAAATCCTGATGAAGAATTGAATGAATACTTACGATTGGTCTGTGCTGAGGATGGAATAGAATATAACCGTTGTTATCGACCAGAAACGTGTACGAATTCGCTCCGAGCTGAAATTGAATATGATTAGATGAAGAAACCATTCCAAATCAACGCTTACCATGTAAACTGGAGCACGTTGTTGCAATTCGGCTATCGGTGCTGCCGCTCCGACCACACCGAGGAACGTTTTGTTGAATATAACCGGAAATGCCACCGTGGTCACTAATCGACGACTCTGAAAAAAAGAGACGCATGTTAGTACATAATCAACATAAACAATATCAGTGCTGTTCACAATGAGAATTCGTGATTACAATGCAGAGCATGTAAATTGTGCTGTGCATACCGATATCCGTCCTGATTACCGTCAGGCACACATGTACCATAACCACCATCAAGACTTCACAATGAAGAAACTAAGCAAACACCACACAACAACTAAGCGAAGATGGCAAGCAATTTGCATGCAGCCATTCAATAGATACCTTTTTGGAATTAACCGGTACGCGGTACACCTGACCGGTGAAGAAAATGCAGAAGTTAGCTAGTATCAATGATAACGCGAAAGTAAGCGGATATGTGACATGCGTACCTTCCGTTCATCTCCCAATCCCTGATGGGAGGAAGCATCAAAGAAAGCGCGATTAGCCTCTCGCAAAGGCAGAAAGAGAAAAGCTGGCTGCCATACACGCCGGACAGCAAATATTGCGCAATTACTGATCTCTCAGACATGGAGAGTATCATCGCGCTTACCGATCCATTTTTCTCCTTCACAATCGTTTGCATTGACTAGAAACGATGCGATCATAATCCAGCATGCCAGACGCGGCGGACTGGGTTAATCAAAACTCGAGCAGAGCATCATCATGCCCTGACGATGGATGGAAAATTTAGAAGATTAGCTAGTTAGTGCTTACTAGTATAATGAGCACACGCACATTCTCTAGTTAGAGACAGCGGACAGACAGGCATGACAGAAGATTTCACTGCTCTAACGCCCCATCTAACTTCGAAGCAATGAGAATCAGTCCACTTACTAATCGGTCGAAATAGGCTCCAGTCCAAGCCGCGTTCGTTTCATTCAACAACGCCAACGGGCTGCTCATGACGTCGATGTATTTCTGCCAAAAGAACAATACCAGTACTATCGATCAATTTTGAGAATCCAAACAGCATACCTGCACTTTCTCCTGGACATCAGCCACATTGGCTACGTGCGCAAAATAACCGCTGTTGTTGCACGCCATCCATAGAACCTCACGGAACGCAGTTACATCCTCGCCCATCAGGAACGAGAAGAAGCGAATCTGAAAAAAAAACAATTGTCACCAACGAGAGTTTCAACAGAATTCTCACGCGCATACCTTTCTATCCGGATTATATTCGTCGAAAATATGCTTGTAATAATCGTCAGCCCCGTCCGTGATCAGCATGATGGCACTGTTGCATCCCAATTTCGTTGGACCGTTGGTTTTCTAAAATGAGAAGCGAGATCAGATATGCATTTTAATTAAATTAGGAGCTTATGAAATATTGTGGCTGAGCAGGAAACAAGCGAAAGCCAATGCTTGTCATGCAAAATTGCTCAGCTTTTAACATGGAAATGCAGTTCAACATGGGTCATCAACATCAGACCAAGAATGAAAGACATGTACATACGTACTGGCCTTGGTTGATCTTCCATCAACAATGCGGCTGCTTCGTCGGCAGCTGGACCAACGCAAGCACGCAATGACTGATCAGTGACAACGGAACATGCTGTCTGATTAGTCGAATTGAGCTAAGCAAAATGCATAGCTGCCATGAAGGGAGTTTCAAAGCGAAAGCAAACAGCCAGATAGACAGAAAGCAACCGCAATTCACTCAGCCATTTGCATCAGCGAACAGAAGCTTTCAACAAGCCAAAGCGCCACAGCAAAGACAAACAACTCAGCAAAAATTTTGGTACTTACGTTACGGATCAGTTCGAACACGTACGTCAAGGCGTTGGTGAAATTGGCGATATTCGAAATATTGACGAATTTGTCGAGTGCTTGTTTCATCAACTGAAAAGGAAATTCTATGTAGATAACAAGCATTATTGGTATTTCAAAATTCACTTACGCGTTTGTTTCGAATCGACGCTTGTACCAATTTCGATTGATTGAAACATTGATACAGGAAATGGATCTCGTGACTGAACTGAAATTGAAAGAACGAAGGTTACGTCCTGCTTCCAGAAGCATCATAAAAAATCTTACCGTCAGAATATTGAAGAAGTCATTTTCGGACAACGTTTCCAATATGGCATCCACCGTTCGTTTGGCTATTTCGAATCGCTGACCCAACATGGATCCGCTGACGTCGAGTAAGATGATCACGTTCTTCGAAGTCGTAGCGCCGTCGATATACCTAGAATACTGGGATTTAGTATTCAGGAAATGACATGGAGAAAATGCTTACCATTCTTGAGTTCGGCAATCGAATAAATCCAACGTTTCCCCGTCGTTGTCCATTACCCATCGGGCGGCCGGATAATAGCGCATGAAACCGTGTCGCGAGCAGAACATCAACCAACTGGCCGACGTGAAATTGCGCGATCTAGCGTCCATGCCGATTTCGTAGAAGCTTTGCGACCAGCAAATCTCGTTGGCAATCGTTTCATCTAGAACGACAGGCGGAGTAAAATTCCACGCCAAATTAGAATTTGATAAAACTCGCATACTTCTCGGCCATATCGGCGTCGGTACGTGAACGGCTGATCGTAATAAATCCACTTCCATTCCGAAGAAATTGGGATTCTTGGTGAGTTCCAATCGATCGATTTCCGGCACCCATTGTAATCCACTACCGGTGGTCGAACGATTCCGCCTTCCAATGTACAATCCATTCGTATGGTTCTTGGCATCGAAATATCGACACTGAAAATACAATTCGCAATGTATACTCACTCGACTCGAGTGAAAGATAGAGAATCCTTACTTTTTGGAAATAAGAATTATTCCCAGAGCTGGAGCATGGAAAACTCTCGCCCACACTATTGCACGGCTCGTTGATTTGTTCGTGCTTTTTCCACTCGTAAGTCGCTCGAGCATTCTCCAATTGATCTTTCAAATGCTGAAAGAAAAGATCATCGTTTTAGCATTGCGCAAGTGCTGAAGTCACGATACGCCCCTTACTTTCGCTAAACTTCTCCTTTTGTTGAGATACGCTTCCAAACGATCTCGCATTTGATCGACGACCAGCTCTGGTTTCAGATCGTTGACCGTAGCCCTTTCAGCTTGGTATCTCTGAAAAAAAGACGCCCGCATTAGTATAAAATTTTATGCTAACACTGCCGCCGCATCGAGCAACAAGGTGACTCGAGCGCGAAGCTGAGAAACGCAGAAATAGCTTACCTCGATCAGCTCGTCCACTTGGGTAGCTTCTTTGACCGCTCCAAGCAAATCATTGGCGAATGTATCTCTATATTCTCGTATCCTAGAAAAAAAGCTCGATGTGAACGCAATGTTCGCTGGCTGAGAAAAGTCGCGCTTACTTTTTCACGCTCAAATCAGGTACGGTGGCGGTGTCCAATAATGGCAATACCACCGATATCCACCACAACACGTTCCTCATCGTGAATATCTTTCAGTTCTTTTCGGGCATACCTGAAAAACACGAGTATTATTCATAACCCACGCTTTTAGCTAGGGTATAAGCTAAACTAGGCAAGAGAATTGTCTAGCAACCATTCTCTCTCTTGGTTAGCTCCAGCTCCATTCCAAATATGGAATAGACTAATCGTGAAGAAACCACGCGCAAAAGTGAACTCCGCTAGGAGATTCGGTAGCTACAAAACATCATGGCTACGAGAACAAGAGCCAAGCTCCCGGGGCATTCTCTCGATCAATACTCGAAAGCGTGGTAAGGACGCCAAAAGCTATCCACAGATCCCATGCTACTAGGTCTCTCATCAAATAAGCCACTATACGAAACTAGCTAGGCAAAAAAGGAAGCCCCCTCTCTCTAGAGGAAGCTGCCGCAGAACTTTTTAAAAGGCAATTGAATAGCTAACATCATAGGTAAAACAAACAATACAATGCCAAAAGTATGAAGCGTACAAGTTACGCGTACATTCGCAGAATCCAAAGCCGTTTTTCAGCACCAATTTTACTTATATACGCCTAATTACATTCCAAGTCAATCCGAATACTCGTATTTTCAACCACAGTCGATCCGTGGGTAATCAGATTCACAAATCGCTGTATTCTTTGCTGGCACTCACCGACACGCCTTCGTCTTCGTGAAACGTAGTTGATGCCGAGCTCTGAAATAGGGTGCCAATTTAGAAGCACATTGCCAAAGATCAAAATATTGCGCTTACTTTCACCACTTTTTGGACGTATTTCGGATTCAGTAATATATCCAGATCCAGTTGCCTGACCAATCGACTCAAATCAATGCTGCTACCGATCTGAAATCACCAGATTAATCAATGACCATAACCAAAATCAGATTATCCTTACCTCGGAATCAATCATATTGACCACGCGAGGCGTATCGTATTTCTCTGGACTATCGTGGAAATGAACCATGCCGTCCTTTTGATTGATCGTTGCATAAATGTCGCCATCTTCAATCTAAACGGAAACTGGTACATATTTTGGCCAGCATAACTGAAGCAGAAATAGCTGGAATAATACGTACCATAGAGACGATGTATTTCTCAGCTTCAGCCGGACCGCTCAAACGGCATCGATTGGCCACATCGAACAAGCTTAGCGTCAAGAAAGTCTGAAACGACAGCAATTTAGCAACATAAAAAATCAAGCAATAAGCCATTACCTTGGTCAATCGTTGAATGCTGCGTTTGAAAATAGACGCGACGACTTGCTTCACCAGACCCATATTCTTGTCCTGCAAGAATGCGGGGGTCAGGTTTTCAAGAATCATAACCTTATACATGCTTACTCGATTAAAGACATCCGCTCGTTTTGCAACACAATCGCGCAACGCATCCGGCGAATTCGCGGTATAGACATTGGCCAATTCCACGTACGGCTGACAAACCGGCTTGATGAAGCGGCTGACGACGGAAGACGTGTATTTCGGTAATTGCACGACCTAAAACCCAAGGCGATGTAGTAAAATTCCACGGACAAAACCTACGCTGCATACTTTCCCGTGCAGAATCAGCGAAATAAGAATATGCTTCTTGTACGCTTCGATCATGACGTGGCTGACCGCTTGAGCTGGCGTTGTCACCACCTAAAAATGCGAACTGATTTGTAATCTCATCATCCAACTGGGAGTGAGAAGACACTTACCACTTCGAAGAAATGCAATGCACGATCGAAGTTCTTCAAAGCCGCATAGATCATTCCTCCATAGTAGTAATATAATAAGAAGTATTTCGAATCAAATATCGGACAATGCTGAAATAGATGTATTGATATAAATAATTACTAATCAAAGAGCTGCATACCTCTTTGGCAATGTCGACGATATCAACGCTCAGAAGCTTTAAAGCTGGTTTGAAGTTCTTCGCTTTCAAGCACAACTGAAAAAGAAGCTTATCAATTCGGGTTTTGATCAAAAATTAAAATCCCTTACCATGCATAAATCAGAATGAGCTAACGTCAACTGGCTCGGTGAAACTTGCAGGCGTTCGATCGCTTTGGCGATCAACGCTATTCCACGAGCTGGCTAAAAATTCAGCCATTTTAATTGCGATCAAATCGAAAAAAAACTACGCTACTTCGTGTTTGCTGACGAGAATGTCCGATAATCGATGGCATAATTCGCAATCTAAAACACGTGAATATTGGTGATAGAAAACTTGAGAAAAGAATTATTCTTACAGATATCAGGCAAATATCGGACTTGATCGCCATTGCAACCGGAGAAGAATTCTTGCAACTGAGCGAAGACGCCTTCGAATTCGTTAGCATTCGTCAAGGCGCACGTACGGGCGTATCTAAATAGAAATATATGGTCAGGTGTAAAAACATTACGCAAAAATTTCAACTTACAATACAGCCAAAACGCCAATGGAATGCTGTTGTAAATCCAGCGTTTGTAATACATTCTCCAAATGAGTCACGTTCTTCGCCAATACATCGCCGATTACTTTGCGAACGTAATCCGCTAATTGTGAGAAATGACCTGAAAAAATCCAATTCCGGAATTTCCAGAATTTTCGAAGAAAATTAAAAAACATACCTTGTGCCGAGAGATTTTGAACTTGAGTAACGAACTGCTCCAATTGATGAGTGGCCATAATTGGCAATTTTAATTTTTGACCACAAATATGGATTGTAAAAATCGATTTATCGAAGAAAAATATATCGACCTAAAATCGAGGATTTTTAGCGAAAATACCAGCCCGCACACTCCTTGGACAAGAAAAAATCGCGTAAAATAAGGTTTCGAAAATTTCCTATTTTTAGTTTGGAAACTAAAAACGCCACAGTGAAAGGCAAAAATTTAAATTCCCGCCATATCTGCCAGATTGAAACGTAATTGTACCTCAGTCCGTTTCCACTGCCTAGGCTGGTATTGTCTGCTACCGCCGGCATAAAATTTATTTTCGTCAATTTTTCCAGTTTTGTCAGAATATCATCAATTTCCAGAATCATTTTTGCAGTAAAATTATCCTACATTGTGCGAAGTAAGCAATGATTAGCGGTTTTACTATCGGCATAAATTATATGGGTCTCGGTTTTTTCAGATATTCCGTGGTCAGAAATGTTCAATAATAGTACTCATAAGAAGCACTGGATTTTCCAATCGACGGAGGAATTGAATGAATTACGGCGTCAAGCGAATGAGAAATTCGTACGAGAACACTGCCCTAATGGTCCGGAAGTAAGTGACAATGATGAAATGGTTGTTTGCCACTAACATCAATGCGTTTTATTATGATATTCACAAAACCATAAATTTCAGGATGAACTCGCATCCACCTTCTTATCGGCCGAAGAAGAACGGCAATTATGTCAATTGGTCGAAGAAACTGCGCAGAAATTCTGCCAAACGTTCAATCCGCCATTCCTTCCATCGGTTATTGTGAGTATTTTTGAGATCTTTGTGCCCTGAATGTGGGTGGAATATTACAGCGATTTGTCTTCTAGTACACCGGATTCGTATTTTTCAAACGATTCTACATGCACAATTCGGTCATGCAATATTTGGCGAAGAATATCATGTAAGTGCGTGACATTTTTTAAAAATCAATTATTGGTCACACATGCGGAATTCCATTTCAGGATGTCCTGTTTATATTTGGCTTCGAAAGTGGACGAGTTCAAAATCTCAATCGACGATTTCGTTCGCAATTTGAAGTCCGGAACGCCGGGTGCCAATACGGTGGTCATTTTATCACTGGAAGCTCCCATAATGCGGCAATTACGGTATCATTTGATCGTTCACGGTCCGTACAGGCCGATGGAAGGCCATTTCATTGAAATGAAGGTAATTAACAGCTTTTTATCATCGTCGGTTTTATGCGAAAGTTGCTTTCTATCTTTCAGACAATGTGCCCGGAAATTCCCAGAGTCGAGAGCCTGAGACCAGGATGCGAGGATTTCCTGTGGCGCGTCTTATTGACCGACGTCTGCTTTTTATTCAGTCCGTCTCAGGTAAGCGAGAGGATTTGATTGAATAAGCCACTTCCACGTGGTCTCTTTTATTTCAGATTGCATTGGCGGCGATATTGCAAAGCGGAGAACAACTCGGATACGATATATATCGACAGTACGTTTAGTATTATCTGCTGATTTCTCAACGTAATATAACGCCTCATTTCAGTTTCATCGTCCGGATTACGTGCAACGGCGATTTGGCCAAAGCGGAGAAGCTATTGTCCAGGCTGAAAGGTACAGTAAAGTTGCTTCATTAGAAATTTTGCTAATATCGTTCTGTATTGCAGAATGCATCGAAATGGTAACCTCGGTGCAGCCAACGTCCAAGGAAACGGCAGCAGTATTGCAAGCTCGTGCTCAACAGTATATGGCTGTATTGGATCAAATGAATGCGGACAGGTGAGCGGTGTTTTAGATTCTTTTTTCCATGCGAGTCTGACAGGTATCAATATTTCAGGGCCAAACGTAAATCGGATGCAGCTGACTTGGATATCAAGCGGACGAAGGATTCGAATGCGGGCAGTTCAGGCGAAGCTTCTGATTCGGACGATTATTAAAGATCGAAGTTACGTAATACGTTTTCAAATTCACGAGTTCGTAATCAGGTTTTTGGCTTATTAAAATACAGCCAAATCTAAAAATTCGTTTCTTCTTGGGATAATCTCGGTCAGTTGACCAGAATTTCATTGAATAATGATGTATTTCCTGATATCATATCCAATGTTGCTTTTTCAGGCGTCAGCCATGAACGAAAGCGGTCCTCCAAATTCGGCGGAGAGCAAATTCGATTACGCCTGGCAAACCCAAGCGCCCAACCGATGGTGGTTGAGAATGATCTCCGGATTCGTCGGACTCCTAATTCTCGTCTACGTCTCAATTCGAACCGGAATCGTCGCTGCGGTAGTACGTCGATTATTCGCATTCCTATGGACAGCGTCAGTGGCGATTGGTGGATATTTATTCGATCGATATTTCGACGCTCGACGATTGGCCGAATGGACGTTGATGTTGGTTTCGCCTCAATTATACGCGGCCTGGAAGACGTGCGTGTGCGGATACGTTTGGATCAGCGGCGTATGGAGTTGCGTCGTGTACGTTCTGGATAAAGCGGCCAGTATTTTATCCATATTCGGAATCCGTAGTACAGTATCCGATGCGTTGAGACGGGAAACGTCCGTGGATTCGTTGAGAAGAGCTCCCATCAGTCGAGAGACATCGCACGTAAAGACTGAATGATTCGGATTTGGATCGATCATTGGTCAGTGACCGGAATCGTGGATTTGCATGCTAGGTTTATGGCCTGTAACAATCTTAGCTAATATTTTACTGTGCTTTTTTATACCTCATTCATGTGCATAATAAGTAATCATTCGAATTATCGTAGTCTCGAATGTTCTGATCTGGTTTCGAAGCCAGTGATATTTGAATTTTGATGATGATTTGATCATATAAATAATGTATGTCTCCTTTTCAGAAGCAAGTTGATCAACGGAGAACTTGGATCGACTTTCATGTCGATCAGATTTGCTCAATTCGGCCTCGAGATGAACTCCATCATTCAAATCGTCAATACCTTATCGGAACACGTCGTCAACGTAGTGCAAATCGCCATATTCCTCATCGTCGAACTGATCAAAGGATTGAAATATTTGATCGTTTGGAATTACGAATTGGTCTCGTTCTTCGTCCGAATATTCGCCTCCGTCTTGTACGCTATTCATTGCGTATTCAGTGGATTTTACGTGGCTCTCGTCGATTTCGTTGATCAATACAGCGATTTATGCTTGAACGTGATCAAAGCCGTCGTATTCGTGGTGCAATTCTTAGTCCAATGCGTCTTATTCGTCGGACATTCGATTTATCAAACGGCGGCATTGATCGTGGGCGGATTGAAATTCGTATTCACATTCCCGTTCATGATTCACGATCACATCGTTCGAGCCGAAATATTGATAGCGTCCATACCGAGTCTACTAGTCGGAACATTGACGGACGGATTCTCGTATTTGGCGACGATCGTAATGGACTCCGTGTACGGGATAATTGTGTGGATCAGAATGACTTTGGACGCCGTCGCGTCCGTTCTGGGGCGTCGGGTGATCAATCATCAATGTTTGGATAACGCGTCCCGAAATACGAGTATCGGAATGGAAACGTGCCTGGCGTTGGGAATTTGCGTGATCTCGTATTTGGTATACGCGAATGGGACGGCATATTATCGGTGCGTTCGTCGAAAGGTAAGCAATTTTTTGTGCCGGATCAAGGCTGTAGGAAGGGTCTTGCGGATTGCGCAATCTTGTCTCTGGGTCCCGTCCCGACTTGAGAGATTCCAAATTGCGCAATGCTCATGCAAATGCATAGTCCCCATTCTACTGCTATGATTACGGCCATCTTTTTTCAGATGATCGCATATTTGCGTTGGTTATCTCGAATCGATATTCTGATCATCGAAACGTATTACTTCACCGTTTGGACGTACGCGGTCGTGATCAACGCCATATTCTCGGCTATCCGATACGGTACGCGTATCGGAGGCGTCTTGCTCAATTGGCCGGGTTGGATTAGGCATCGTTTTCAACGAGCTCCGCAAAGATTGGCGCCGATCGGTGCGACTCCCGTACGAGGAGCACCGCTTCAACGTCTTCCGTTGAATCAACGCGCCAATACTAATCAGGATACGAATAGGCCGACGACCAGTAGAAACCCGACGCTTCAATCGTCTTCGCATCAACCAACGAATCGAAATTCGATCACCGTCGATCCAGAACGATATTTATGCGTCGTTTGTCAAGACGAAGAGAAATCGGTCATGTTGGAACCGTGCCACCATATTTGCATGTGTCGCCGATGCGCCGAACAAGTTTTCCAACAACAAGGCAAATGTCCGATATGTCGTCGACATATATACCGTTTGGTCGACGCATATTTTTAATCGATTCTACCCATGATCAGGATGTCGGGTGATTTCAAATCAGACCAAATTCTTTGTGTATATACGAATTGGATTAATTCTAATGACGATATTCGAATTTTCGTTGACATGGTTTTCTTGTATAATCACATGGGAATTATGTGTGAACAGAATAAGAACATACTAGAATACGAATGACTAAAACTGAATAATCCATGATACGCGGGTATAATCACAGCGGATAAGATCACATTTGACCGGGTCTGCGTTCGGCCACATCCACGTACGGAACGTGAATGGATTCGGCACCATTTTGATCGACCGTATTCTCCTCGTCGCCGTTCGAAACGCTGTCGTCTTGAGGTTCGTACGAGACGGAATGTTTGTAGAAGATGTAATGTTGGAATATGAAGAGAATATCAAACAATAGCGAAATCAATCCCAAACCGAATTTCGTAAAATCGCCGAATATCTCTTTCCAATCATCTGAAAAACGAAGTGATGAGTGCGCAGATCAATCAAATATCACTCGATCCACTTACCATTATTATACGCCAGCATGAACATTTGAATTAAGCTGGTTAATCCGCCCGTGAAATCGAGTAGAATATTGCCAATACTCCAACCGGCCGTACTTTTGCGACGATAATTGAAATACGCCTGAAATTCGGATACGCTCGTAAATTACGCCTGCCAGCATCGTCGTAAACAACGCCTTACCTGAGGCACGTATTTGATCAGCGTAATGGCCAATTTCATGCCGGATAGAATATTGAAGAATATCAGCCACGTGGTCACTTTGGACGCCACCACGATGACGCTGACGATTGCGGTCAACCAGAAGACGGATAATAATACGATACACGTGCGGGATACGCGTTGATTGCCTCTCTGAAAGAGAAACGAGCATTGAATGGACGGTAATCAATGCTGTCAGAGAATCTATCCAGTCCAAATTCAGGAAAGCTTCCCCCAATCCATACTTACTTCGAAAACGAAGCATTGAACAATAGTGATAAGAGTAGCGAATAAAGCGTGTAAGGCGAAAACGACGTCGTTCAATTGAACCGGATTCACGCCGTCTTTATATTTCTCCTCGTATTGATCCTGTAAAACGAGGAGAATGAATATCGGGGGGGGGGGGCCGAATCCAAAATTTCGCTTACCTGCACGACTGGTATCCAGAACATGGCGCAATTGTAAAGCGAATAAAATAAGAAACCCGTCGCGTTCAGACTGAGGAAATCGAAATTCAAACCGAGAACGCTGAAAATGAACTCCGGTCAATTTCGGAGATAGGCTCTAATAAGAAAAATCTCACCTTTTTCGGCGGAAGTTCAATATGATTTGTGGATAAAACGAAATCGACCACGCCACGAAATATATCCAACCGAATACTTGAATAAGCGTGATCATTGGCAAACTGTGGACGACGCCGATTCGAAGGTTGTTCTCATCCGTGCTGAAAAAAAAACAAGATTAGAACATCATCCAACCCAGATCATAATAAGCTTACTTCAAAACGCATGGACCCGACTCATTGACGTTGGTGCAATTGGCTTCCAGAATGCTGTCGTGGCCAACTGCGATCGCAGACAGTCCAACATCCGTCCACGAGGTTCCATTTTCGCCAGCCGGAATCACGACGCTGGATTTATACAATTCCACGATCACTTTGCTGAACCGAAACGTAACGTTGACCGATTTTGACAGAGGTCGACTGAAACAAAAGGAAATCATATAATTATTCTTAACAAATCTTTGCTATTCTTACTCTGAGCGAATTTTGAAAGATCCTTCGCGATTGAGAACAAGCGTAATTTCTTCCGGATCGAATAATAAAATTGGCTGATCTGAAAAAATACGGCATCTCCTTAGCAATCTCGAGATATGATTATTGTGAATATGAATTCATTGCATCAATGATTGCAAGCACGTGTAATAATGATTCATGAACTTTTGGAATTATGCCAAATGGCAAGATGCTGAATTTCTCCTCAGAATTGCAACTGTCAGCATTTCTAATGCGAAATTATTACAGGCAGACTATGCCGTCAGTATGCAAAATGCAAAATTTATGCACAAAATTCAATGCATATTCTGCATATTTTATATTCAATACTTGCCATTTTCCTTCACCATATGAAATCGACGTTGATGCGAAATCCCGTGAGTAAAATACAAAACGCTGAGGGTAAAAATCCACCGGAATAATACAATAGAGTCCATTTTTTCAATTTGAGATAATTACAACTGATCCGAGAGGATTTCTTGAAATTGATGATTTCCCAAATTTGGGAATTTTTCTGCCAAAAAATCGCAAAATCGCTGAGCACACTTCGGAAATTGGAAAAATTTAGTTCCGAAAAATATCGGATCGAGACGAATTTGTCTCACTCGCACATACGAAGTGTGCAAATTTTTGAATTGGCGCCGATTTTGTGAGATTGAACCCTGAATTTACCACACCTCCTATATCAAAATGGTGCGGTCACGGCTAACGAAAAATGCGGCCTTGCGAAATAACCAAGCAAATCCCACGTTGTCCTTGTTTGGTGATGTGTATTTTCCGATGATATTCTTAATTTTGATCAAGTGATTTTATTCCCCGAATCGTGATCAGAAAATGGTGACGTCCGATACCGCTGCAAATTTACCAATCGATATTCACTGCGGGAAATTATTGGACTGGTTATTGAGTCGTCGTCATTGCAACAAAGATTGGCAAACTTCGTCGTTGAAAATTCGAGAGAAAATCGCCAAAGCTATTCAAGACATGCCCGAACATGTAGCGGTGACGGAACTGTTGAAAGGGACTTATATTACGTATTTTCATTGCCTCAAAATCGTCGACATATTAAAGGAAACGGAAGCGTCGACCAAGAATGTATTCGGGCGTTATTCTTCGCAACGGATGAAAGATTGGCTAGAAATTTGCCAGCTGTACGAGAAGGAGAACGTTTATTTGGCGGAAATGGCACAATTATTGCAGCAGTATGTTCAGTACGAGATTCCGGCTTATAGAAAACAGGTTAGAAGGTTTTATTTCTTTGATCCTTTCCATTGTTCCATAAGTACATTGTTTTTAGGTGGCCAAAAATCAACAATTCGAACAAGAATGCGACCGGAAGGAAGCGGAATACGACAAATTGTCCAAAGAAGCCGAACGTCAATACGAGCAAGAGCGTCGTCAACTTCATTTATCCGTCGACGACAATTCATCGTCCGTACGCGTGGCCCTATTGAGAAGTGCCGAAAATCTTCCGGACAAATATGGAGAAATATCCAAACGAATGACGTCCAATTTGACACCACTCCTCAAGTATTATCGGGAATTTTGCACTGCGGCTTCTGGTCGATCGGATGATCGACGTTCGGCTACGTTAGCATTCGTTTTGGAGAAAGGCTTGACGGCGACGGTTTACGAACACAAGTACGGCCATCCACCGAAGACCGTGGAGCGTGTATCGCTGTTGAACTTGATCCAAGAGGTAAGCTGTTTGTATGGGCATTATTATTTTCTCCTACAATGCAATGATATTTCAGGAAGAAAATCAAGAAGCCAAGGAAGAGATCGATTTTGGCGTGGTCATGGATACGGAGAACGCCGTCGATTTCGGCATCGAAGCCGTGGATAGCGGTATTGCGGTGGAAGAGAATATTCAAGCGGCACCAAACGAAACCGTGGCTCGTGGCGACGACGCGTTATTCATATTCGAACATCGACCGACCATGCAGAAACTGTTGATGGATTTACGCGAATTACAAGCATTCTACAAGATCCGATGTATTGAAGTTCGACGCGAAGAATCCGGTCAAGATGTGGTCGGTTCATTATTGGCGGCCGCCGTTCAAGACGACCCGATGGAACGCTTGAAACATTCCAAATCCAATCTGGCCTCGTTGGAATCCGAATTACGTGCAATCGAAGAAGCCGTCAAGGAACTGAATGATCCGAATTTGAAGAATTTGGCCAAGATTCGCGTCTCGCCGGAATATCTTCAATCGGTGGCGGATAAAGTGACCGAACCGCGTCGACGTTCGGAGAAATTCAGACAGTCGATTATCCTGATGAAAGAACAAGAAGAAGAAGCTCGAAAACAAGCTCGTGAGAATCAACTGAACGCGACCATGTTGGCCAGCCGAGCCAAAGAATTGCAGAAATTCTTGGAAAGTGATATCTCGAAGAAGTACAATAGTAGACCAGTGAATATCGTTGGCAGTACCGCTGTTCTGTGAGTGTTGGCCAATTGGCCAATGTTTGGGTAGATTTTCTTGAAATATAGTTGTTCATTATGAGCCGTGTGATTATTATGAATATACCTGATATGATCAGGCCATATTTTCACATAACCCCTTGGTGGGCATTGGGACAAATATGTCCAAAGCGCCATGGTATAATTTGATTTTCATATGTCAAAATACATGCAATCCCAATCATGCTTTTGAAAATGGACCATTGGTCGGTCACCAATAAGAAAAAAGTAATGCATTTCTCAAAAGAACTGTCAAAATTTCGCATGAATAATATTCTCATTTCATACACATACAACAACAGGTACACGAATTTAAACAAGCAGAGAATACAAGTGATCAAAGTTCAGTCATCAAATATTCAAATTACATAGATCATACGCGATCATGGATTGCTTGGCATTTCTCTTTGACGTCGAGTCGTCCAGGTGATCAATTGATCGATTCCGTTTGGCCGATAGAGCACGATTGATGTGATTGATGTCGAAGAATTGACGTTGTCCATTTCGCATTCGTCTTGAGCGCAGCAGACGTCTTTCAACGATTTCTTTGGTCACCCGTTCGATTCCACCGTCTTTCTCGAATTGATCAATCGAACCAATGACGTCCAAATATTGCACCATCGTCGAAATCGATTTCCTGAAATTGGGTTGATTAGTATTTGATCATATGATCACCAAAGATTCATGCCTGATTTTTGGCTTTTCTTCCAGTTCCGAGTTATATTTGTTCGATCCATTGGATTTAGAAGTTTGGTTTGCATTTAGCTTCAGGCCGAAGCCCTAATGACGCCAGAGACCACGTGAAGGTATGCAAACCTGAAGGTTATTGGGGCAACCTTCCTCCGGCACATCCTCCCCCGGGGAAGTTGCACTTTTTGTCCACAGCTACGTGGGTGATATAGGTTTAACGTCGTTCCGGACGGTGGATCAGCCGGGGCACTAGGAGTTTATTATCCGATCATTTCTGATCACTCCAGACCCACGACTATCCGCTGGACCTTTATCAGCTTGAGATGTTGGTGGATGCAACACCTTTTTCCCATCTCAAACAGTCCAGCATGAGCATTTTTCGATCCGGAGATGAGAGGTTGCCTACCTCATTTTTTCGCATCTCCAGATAGCTCAGCATCTTGATGCGTCCGAGATAGAGGTGGCCGCGGGGCTGCAAGCCTCTCCTCATTTTACGATCTCGGACAACCCTGCACCTTTGGCATTTTTCATATCACAAAAATCAAATCATAACTTACCAGTGAATTTTCGGCTCCTCGATCTTTGTTCGCATTCGACACGAAACCATATTGATCATCGATTCTTCATTCGTTTGGTCGGGCTGATAGCTTCCAACGGATCCGGAAGAACCGGGTACCGAACTCCGCTATCAGCGATTGGTGATTTTGATCATCGCCATTGAACATCGTATCGATCGAAACGACCATGGCATTCGAACGCGGACATTGATTTTCTGAAAACAAGTGCGATGTGTATTGTTGAAATTTTGAAAACTCAAAATTCTTACCTCATCACGATGGATCGTGGCTCTTGTCCATTCGATTCTTCGCCACAATGATCGTGATGATTGATCAGGTGTTTGTTGAACTTCGATCCATCCGTCTGTTCGTACCAATGCCAATTGATCATTGGAGCGTCGAATTCTTCCGTCCGCCAACGTTGATTTTCCGAAAAAGGTGTGATTAGTATTTCGCAATTTTACAATGCCTGCTACTTGCAGATTTGCATGAGCTGTATAATTATTGATTTTCAAAAAAGCCCTTTGGGCCGATCGGGAGCCTCATCGCAAAAGGTCGATTCAAACAGGCTGGTCTGCCCTAGTCAACTTCTTCGCTCACCATCAACCGATCTTTTAGAATTGCATGACTCATTCTATGATTGTATCCTACTTTGCAATGCGATGCAAGAGATTGCAAAAATAAAAAAGTACTTACCATGGATCTTGGATTCAGCCACTTCCATTCTTTCAACGTCCATCGTCCAAAATTGAGCATCGATTTTCGCATCTAATTCGTCGTCGATCGTTCGTTGAATTTTCGTATCGATTTCCAGCCGCTGATCGATTGCCGCAATCGTTGATCGTCGATACTGATCATAATATTCAATACGGGACGTTGTTCCTCAAATATTGAACATTGAACACGCGAAATTGACGACGTTTTTCAGCAATTTTTCGAGCGACCTTCCATGGCAAAAGCACAAGACGAGAATGACGATTTTCTAGCCGAAGCAATGAACGGCAAGCGCACAATTTTAGCCGCGTCACGTGAAAATTTCTGATTGGTCGGATGCGTCAGAAACCGGCCAATCGGAGACGGCCACACCTCTTTAGTTGGTTCAGCACCAATCAGAGAAGGCCGCACCGCTTTAGTTGGCTCAGACGGAATTTTCCAGCACCGTTGACCAGAAAAACGATGGATGAAGAACTGATATAAGTAAAAGCGGTTACAGTATACTCAACGAGACTGTTTGCATTGAAAAATTCAAGGCTAGAAAAACCATGATGTTGGCTAGCCAAATGAAAATGAGCACAATGAAAGATAATTTCGAAATTTTGCATTCTAGATGCACTGGGGCAAAGAATGAGGCTCGAATTTCTGTGAGAATACCTTTCTTGCATTCTCTTCTTCATCATTCATGTACGCAAATGTAAAAAATCAGAAACCAACCAAAATACGGCAAAGCAGATTTTGAGAGGCCATTGTATTCACTGGTATC
>JAQIWJ010000207.1:0-28680 GCA_034695185.1 Discolaimus major
GTTCAGAATTAAATTCTCTACATTTCTGGATAAGTTTCATTCCAATACCAATATGACACTCAGGAGGCTTCCCTTGTAAGTAAATCCCCCAATACATGGAAATTGACCTAACAATAAACTGGACACAAAATCCACATTCCTAACATTAAATGTACTGATTCGTTGGTGTTCCCAAGATTCATGGGAATTGGCATGGACGCCAATGACATTCATTAAATATTTATTGCATTCTTTTTCTGATGCTTCTCAAGGGGATCCATCCCAAGTGCTATTTTGCTATTGCGTCCAAAATTGTAGGAATATAAGTTAGATCACGTGCAAATCGAGATTCACATTCCTGCCATATCAAATCGTTGTTACGACAGGACAGCGTGGCCATTGTCTATACAACGAAAGATCGAGCCCATCAGTCAGAAACCAGAATGACGGCTGTCCAGTAACTCCTTCAGTTTATTTCAAAATGCTCTCGAACAAGATGAAATGCAACAGAGTTCTATTCAGGTTTGCTGAACATAAAGCAGTGAAAGACCATGAAACTTCGTCTGTATTCGAAGCTTTCCGAAATATCTAAAAAGAAACAGAATAAACATGTTGAACAGCAAGATACAGTACACGATCATTATCAGATTCTCAACTCAATTCAAACATTAAATGTAATTTGTCCACATCAAAGGAGAATTTGTGAATTTTAAACAGACTATTTTTTATAAAACAGACATTTTTCAAGGCATCTATTTACAAGGATTGCTTTGCAATACTTACGCTTACGTCAACTCCAATACAGGTGGACATTCAGAAAAGCAATGTTGCCGATTTATCATACTTCTCCTTCTATTATGGAACGTCGCGAATTGATCATATTCGTCCATTGTTGCGCATTTTCTGACTCCAAAGTGTAATGCAATTTCTACTTCGCTTGAATTCATTATCGTATGCAGTATTGCAGTGACAGTCTGGGCGAACCAATATATACATACATAGTTACAGCTGTCCAGAACCGGCAAACTTTTCTTGAAGTTTTTTGTAAAATTTATGATGGAGGCGCACAGCAGACCTGCGTTGATCCTGGTGGATTGGCACCATAAAAATTGTCCGGTATGCAAGGATATGGGAAATTGGCATAATAAACTCCAATGCAGCCGCCTTGACACGGAGCCCCACTTGGATCGACGCCTAAAGCATGGTAATTGCTTATAGTTTCATACACGATGATGTCTCGGCGGAATTGCTTACCGCAACAATAGGGCACCTGACCAGATGGACATGCAGGTGGCGGCGGCGGTGGCGGTGCAGGCGGTGCAGGTTTAGGAATAGCTTTTAATGCAATTAATCCAAGCAATCCTCATAGACCTAGGTACTTGAGGTCACTGTAATCCATCTGATGCACATCCAATGGCATATCCCCCAAAGGGCAAGTTTTATTGACTGATGAGTGATGGACAAATCCAAATTATTATGCCCCCGATCGTGCCATACGATCGATGAAATTGCCTGATTCGGTCTACACGATCGGCGTTCTTTGTTCTCGGTAACACTTGTCGTTTCCATGTTTTTCGATGAACCATGAGTGGTTATGGTCGACATAATTTGGAACAGGCACGCCATAATGAAGAAGCGAATAACGGTCTTCATTGTTCTGAATGGATGGAGAGAGAGAGAGCCTCTTCTTAACAGGAGTGAAATTGGTAATCTCGAGAGAAAAGATTTGAACGTGCAATGAAACCGGATTGTGATGAATAATGATAAACTGCTAGCCTACAACCATTCTGGTTTTGGGGGCGTTTGGATGGTATCATGGTAAACGGTATGGTCTGCAAAGCATTTTATAAAAACGAATACGCATTGGAATGTTAGATCAATATTTTTCAAAAATCATGGTGAATACATTTTCATGAAAATTTTTAATAAACGTTCTGAATTTGAAAAGGATGTCGTGCCTGCCTGCCTTATGCGGTGAAGACTAGTTCTCAAACGTGCAGAGGCGAAGTTGATGGCGGAAATGTGATTTTATCTACCCATTAAAACGGAATTTCACGACTACCAGTTTTCAAATGTCAGAGCGAATTAGAAAATTTCAAACTGCCAAGTGCATTGAAAATCCTTTGCCTGTTCAGCCCACGCTTCGGATTTGTTTGACGGCGATACAAAGACCAGGGCCCGTATTCTCAACTGAAAATTCTATCTCCAAGATATCTCAAGCAATGTTAAAAGATAGGCTGGAGATATCTCAGAGTCAATCTCCAGAGATGAGAATACGGGCCCTGGTCGCACAAGACGTTTTTTAGCTCACTGAGCTGAGCTGAGCATATTCCGAAGACAAATTTGCCATTTCCTGCAGTATATGCTCATGAATCACAAGAATAATGTCATTTTCAGTGTCAGCAACATTGAATGAGGGATATTTGGGTCGTGGTTATGATCAGTGGAGAATTACTCGCAGGAGATTGCGGGATGAATCGATGACCAATGGTCACTGCCTTTAGCTAAACCTCAACCGCCATAACCTGATCCACCCATTCAAATAATGCTTATGACAAAACTAAATGAGCACAGGTGCTAAAGTATGGTTATTGATTTTCAGGTTAGGCCAAAAGAGAGGAGGGCAGACGGGATCAGCTTATGGCGGTTGAGGTTTTATGATATGCTGTTCAGAAATCACACTGAAGATAGGATTCCCAGTATATTGTACATAGAAAGTCCTAATGTAGAAAATTGACACGACCGAATAAGGTGAAAATAGAAGGCAGGACTAACTTCTCAACATAAAATCCTACATCTTCAATATCAGAAAACAAGTTATCACAACAGGATTAGGGAATCAATAAATCCACGCGGATCTTATGCAAACAATAAATGCCCTATATCCAAAGAATATCCAGTCTTAGATTCCAAAAATAGAAATACAGTCGAACTCGCTTAAGAACAACCCGTCGGGACCAAAAAATGGTTGTTGATAGCCAAGGGTTGCTGTTATCCAGCATGTATAACAGGTAGCACAGCAAAATGGGGAATGAAAACGGTTGCACTTATCCGATTGTTGTCGTTATGCGGGTTGTTCTTATGCGAGTTCGACTGTACAGGTATCTTAGGCATACGTGAAATCTCATACAGAAGAAAAATCCATATTCTAGGAAAGTAAATAAATCTTAGGCAAAAAGAGATTCTTAGAAAGAAGTAGAATAGATTCATGGCCAGTGGCCCATTATTGCATTGTAAATAAACCAGGCATGGCACAGAGAATAATTGCGCAATGCACTGGGGACGAAATCCTCCCCATACAACATGAAATGAAGACAACAGTGTTTTCGAAATTTTTGAATACAAAAATTTTTCCTCTACAGTAACCCAGGTTTGCAGACAATTTTGGCATTTCTCATGACATCCTCAAAATGTTTTCTTGCACCAGGTCCTAAACTCAGTCTAGCTCACCAGTACGTGTGAACAGAGTGAGTTAATTATGCTCTGCTCAGCTCAGTGAGCTAAAAACGTATAGTGTGAACGGGGTCAAAACTAGAATCTCAACAGACTGGATGTTTATGTCTACCTGAATATCAGGCGTGTGCTTTACAGTAAACGAAAATTCTCTGCATACATAGACAGTTTAATTCTAGATATCAATCAACAAGCAAGCACGACAGCTATCAGTAAATTTGGTATTCAGCTCTTCTTATCACCTGTGGAGCGCATGAAGCTTTTGCTATCCCTCAGATTGCTCACTCAATTTTGGAAAATGGCTGAACGAAATTTGCATTCAAGTAGTGGTCGTATCCACACAATAGCCGTTTGCCAATTGACCTCAACTAATGATAAAGAGAAAAATTTCCAAGTGTGTGAAGAATTGATACGTAGGGCTAAGCATCGAAATGCTGAGGTAAGCGAGTACTTTTTCTGCTCTGCATTTATGTAAAATTTGTTTAAAATCGGTTCAAATTGTCTGCAAAGTCATAGGATACTGGAAAATGGCTTTTTTGCATGAAATACAGATCTGGTGAATGCAGCAATGCATTGCACACCAAATTACAATACTACCATAGTTTTCATGAGTTGTATTTTCGTACTCTTTGCAATCAGGCAGATTTGCATTATGCAAATCTGATCAGTGTAATTTTGAAAATTGCAATGCCTGCCTTGATCGATAATTGCAGTTTGCCAGGGGTGTTGAACCATCTGCATTATACTGCAAGTAACCTGTAATTGTGGCCCCTGAGCAAGCTCAAGACATACTGTAATTCCATTGCTGCCAGTCTAACCCAAAAGCTTTTAAGCCAGGGAAATCCAGTGATCATGGTCATGAAGATATGCCCACGACTATGCTTGCACCAGCCAGACCTTATGTGCCATATTTTTCAGATGGTCTTTTTACCAGAAAATTGCGACTACATTGGAACATCAGTAGAGGAAACCCGGGCATTGGCATACAGCGTGGACGACGCTTATGTGACCAGATATGGAGATTTGTGCAAAGAATTGAAAATCTGGTTATCCCTCGGTGGGATTCATGAAAAAGTAAGCTCACATCTCTACCGTAAGCTGTTAAACCCGCACTTTCAGCATCCCGAAGGCGAGCATATGAAACCGTTCAATTCGCATCTGATCTTAAACGATCAAGGACAGACTGTGGCCAAGTACTGTAAAACTCATTTATTCGATATCGATATCAAAGGTCGAGTTCGAGTGAAGGAATCGGATTTCACTACGAGAGGCGATTCGTTGGTATCTCCAGTAAGCACTAATGTCGGAAAACTTGGATTGGCAACAGTAAGGTGATAATCAGGTGTACGATTGATATGCAATGATATTTTTTCAGTGTTACGATTTGCGATTCCCTGAAATCGCTCAGATTTTGCGAAAAGGTGGTGCGGAGTTATTGACTTATCCATCCGCATTCACATTGTTGACTGGTATGGCGCATTGGGAGGTATGAGTTGGTCCCACGGATCATCTCCCCAGTGGGACTAGCCCAGAGACCAAGGATCAGATTCTAGGGGCCGACCCTTTGAATGAACCACGTGAGCGCCTGCGGCGCCCAGTGTCAGCCAGGCACTCGCCCAGTGACCTGTACACTTTTGCTGTGCCACTTGTCACTTTTGCAATCACATTGCGCAATCTGTCACCCATAACACTTATTCACAGGTCTATTTTCAGCCATTACTCCGAGCCCGAGCCATCGAATCACAATGCTACGTGGTTGCAGCAGCTCAAACTGGCAAACACAACGAGAAACGACACTCTTACGGTCATTCAATGATCATCGATCCGTGGGGTTCGGTGATCGCTCAATGCAGCGAGGGTCCGGGTATTTGCGTTGCCGAAATTGATTTGGATTATGTGAGAGATGTTCGGGAACAAATCCCGTGCTTCGATCATCGACGACACGATTTGTATGCGTTGGTGGCCACGAATTGTTATGGTATGTTGGATTGGTCAGTGTTTGCATGCAGTGACAAGCATCAGCTTGACACGGGTCATCATTGTCCATTTGGGCCAAGAATGGACCTGTTGGCACGTTTCCAGTGATCCGTGTGATTAACATGATGCTGGTATAGTCATCTTCGATGACAAGCATCATGCCCATTTTAGTTGATCCGGACACTGACCACTCATACAAATTCTCCAATTCCGATATCCCGAGTAATCAAGTATTTTTGCGTACACAGTCCAGTTTTGCATTCGTGAATCGGAAGCCAGTTGTAAAAGGACGTAAGCGAGATCAATATCCTTGCATGATCGCATAGAAAAATTTCTATTACAGATATCCTGGTGTCGCCGATACGATGCGTAGAGAGATTTTCGCAAATGACAACTTCAGAAACGGCCGATTTATTTATCACGGTTCAAGCAGTTACGAAAAAATTGGAAGACTATCATGGTGTACAGGATACGACTGTGACTGTACAAGATGGAGCCTTGGCTGGACAAACTGTGAAGGTAAGAATCGTTGACAACTGATATCCCAGGTAGGGAAGGTCATTATTGGCTCATGGAACTGCTATTGTACTGCAATACAGACATGTTGCTTGGAGTTGACCATGGGCCATCTCTTGGGTGGGACCTTGAAAGTTAAGAGTCCCTGGTTCGAGTCCAGCCCACAGGTCATAATTTTTGCATCACCAATGACCCCCTGGCCTTATGCATCATCACAGTGCATGACTTTTTTATTTATCCCCTGACATGTCTTTCATTTCAGCACGTGCATGTCCACATTTTGCCACGTCGAGAAGGCGACTTCCAGAATGACGAAATTTACCAAGTGGTAACGTGACCAGCATCCACGTTGATCACAATTATTACGCTTCAATTTTTCAGCTGGCCACACACGACAGAGGTGAAGCTTCCAAGACAGCATTCAGGGATGCTGAAGATATGGCGGCAGAGGCGTTGGAATATCGAAAATTATTCTATCATTCTGGATCAAAATTATGATACACCGTGAATTTTATGTGATGATAACATCTTTTTGTAATAATTATTGTAGGGTAATTTCTTTGTGATTTTGTGATTTGAAATGATGAATACGGTTTCCGTATCAGATTCGTATTTTCAAAAGTGGCGCCAACTGATGGCTGCTTACTTCATTGCGCCACCACTTGTCTGCTACAAGGCGGGTGCCAGCGCACATTGGCAAAAAGCCAGAAATTTCTTGGGTGGGATTTATTGAAAGCGATTTCTTCTGTAAAATCGATAAAATCGGCACTGTAAAATGGATTGCGATCCGTTCGCTCCTCACGTGAATTCGTTCAATTATTTCATCGATAAACTAGACGCTGCGGTGAAAGTAGGTTTTTAATTTTTCCCCAAGAAAATGCTGGAAATTTTGGATATTTGATTTTTTGCGTTCAATACGAAATCAGAGGCTAATATCGGTGATTTTTAGGATATCGATCCGGAAGAATTCATGAGTCCTAATAAGCGTATCATAAAATTGGAATATACGGTACGAATTGGATATTTTTTATGATAATTGTCAAAATGAATTTTTTCAGGGCGCCACACTCAACAAACCGACGTTGGATAAAAATATTACCACGGCCAAATCGATGCTTTTATATCCTGTTGAGGTACGTGATGGATTTTTTACAGTTTTGCATGTCATGCATTTATGCATGACCTAAATTCACTGCTGCAAGGCAGTGAATCAGGATCCAGGCCTGATAAAAATATCAGGGCACCTGATATGATAAGAACCTTCAAAATATTTTTTCAGTGTCGCCAACGAGGCATTACGTACAGTGGCAAATTGAAATGCTCGTACGCTATTTCGTTGGATGGTACGCCAATCGGTCAATTCGATCGACCATTGGCGGATATACCAATGATGATCAAGGTAAGTTGGTTTTTAAAATACCTCCAGGAGCACCAATCTGGCAGAGGCTGGCATGTACGGTTGCCAGTCAGACTCAAGCTGGCGTGGGTATGGTTATCCTGAAATTTTCATCATTAATTTTTTGACTGCTTGTTAAAATTTGAACAATTTGAATGCATAGGGCAGGATGATGCCTGTGGCCATAGGTTTCGCATTTTGCATAGCATTTGTAAAGGGCTTTATTTTCAATACCTCAGCTATCGTTCAGCAAATCCAAAAATTCATGTTTTTTCATGCCTCCATTTTTTCCAGTCCAAATTATGCAATTTACATGGTTTGGACGGCGCTGGTTTGGTGCGAAAACGTGAAGAGGAGACGGTACGCGTCTGTTATCGTCCTGGCATCAATCACGGACCATATCTTTTCAGGAAGGCGGCGGATTCTTCATAGTCAAAGGATTGGATAAGCTGTTACGTCTATTGATCATATTGAGGCAGAATTTCGTAAGTATTTTTTATGGCTTTTTTACTACAGGCAAGGCATCCCTTGGTAAGACCCCCGTTTTTTAGCCAATCGCGTTAACTCGCGATTCATGGGTCGATCGTGGACCGAATTTCACCAAATATGGCATCCTCATACGTTGCGTGAAGGAGAATCATTCGTCGGTCACACATACTTTGCATTATTTGATGACCAGGCGAGTGGTATTCTACATGACATGGAAGAAGCAAACGTTTTTCTTACCAATCGCCTATATATTCAGGGTGAGGATTATCGATTTTTGAATTGGATATTGACCGATATATTTTAGGCATTAACCGATATTCCAGAAATCGAGATTTTTGAGGATTTGCGGTGCGGAAGGCAAGGGGATAGCGCTTGGAAATGGTGAGTCTTTTTTAAATTGCAGAGGGATTTTGACCCGAAGGAGACCTATGTGTGGGAATGGCTTTGCCCTGCCAGGCCATTGCTAAAGCGGCTGAATGTGCTTTCGCATGGCTACTTTCTTCAGCCACATTCAAATTTCGCGCCAGGTGCTTATAGCATTCAAACCCAACATTTCAGTCTGTGCCCTGCCACGCCAGTGATAAACGCTTGCATCCTCTCTTTACTTGAACTACATTCAAATTTCGCGCCACTTGCCTATGGCATTCAAATACAGAACTCTCTTTTCAGCTGTTTGGACAATATGTTCAACGATATGAAAGTGAATCACGTCTTCACGCGCAAGGAAGCCTTGAAACATTTGGGCAATCTATTTCGATTGGCATTACAAGCGCCTGAATTTTATTCGGACGAGGAGATTGGAAAATGGTTTCTGCGACGATGTTTCCTCATCCATTTGACGGATAATCGAGACAAGTACAATTTCTTCATGTAAGTGTGATGGGAATTTGAATTTTTCATGGCAGGATGGGTCTGTACAGCATGCCATGATCAACCGATCAGGTCAGCAGACTGGTCAGCATTGCGCAATTGATCATACAGTATACCTTACGTCCTGATATTTTGAATTTTGGATTTGCGCAATGTTAGCAGACAATTGAATCAAGTTACAAGATGTTTTTTTTTCAGCTTTTGTATCATGAAATTGATGGCTTTGGTCAGAGGCGAATGCGCTGAAGAATCGACGGATAATCCGATTTTCCAAGAAGTGGCCTTACCCGGGCATATTATGCTGATGTATTTGAAGGTAAGCAGAGAATTTGCATGATTGACAGGCATGTGCAAGTGGGGGTTTTTGGGTGTTGACCCAAGGCCGAAAAAGTTTAGAGAAAAATTGCATTTCTGACCCCCTCCCCCACTCAAAATTAAGGAAAGTTGCGCAATCATTTGAATTTTTTTCCGAAAATTGAGCAATTTTGACACAAATTTTTGGAAAATGTGGGCGGGAAATTTGAATCCCCCACCCGACCTTGTACATACATGATGATTCATTAGGCATTGCATACGCTGACTGAATCCTTGGGAGGCACATTTTAGTTGTGCATTTTCCTGATACATGTCCAATTTCCTTTGAATACTGAATTTTGAATTTTGTCAATCTTACATTGCGCAATCTGCTTTAAAGAATTACTGTATGTGCATGCTTCATAAGCATGATGGAAATCACTGCAAATCCGACCTGTTCCTGCATAAAACTTTACATTCCAAAATACCGCCAAATTCAAATTGCGCAATCTGGTTTCAGGAAAAGTTGAAAATCAATTTACGCAAAGTCCGATTTCAAATGAGCGAACAAATGATCAAAGATGGTCCAGAAGCGCCGTTGACGATGGGTAAGTATCCTAATTTATGATCATGATCCAATGATCGTCACGTCCAAGTTTCAGCATTGGTAGAAGACTCGTTCAAAAAAGCGCCTGGATCGGAAATCAGCAACGCCATGGCCTATTTCTTGGCTACCGGAAATTTGATGACGAATGGAGAAGTGGTTATGCCACAGGTTTGATTTGAATTTTTTACTGGATCGGATAATGCAGTTATGATTTTAGGCAAATGGATTCGCCATAGTCGCTGAACGTATCAATCATTTGCGTTATACCAGCCATTTTCGAGGTATCCATCGAGGCGCTGTATTTCAAGATATGCGTACAACGGATGTGAGAAAATTGAGACCGGAAGCATGGGGTAAGTGTGGATTTTTACATGCATTTGGATCAGGCATACTGTAGGTTGGCCTTTTTGGCCTCCAAAAGCCAACTTGTCTGATAATCTTCTCATTAATTTGATTGATTTCCTTTATCCAGATTCCAAACACTGTAATGTGCACTAAATTGCGCAATCGCAGCATACTGTAGTACAAATCATGCTGCAGCTAAAAATTTTTCAGGTTTCTTATGCCCAGTCCATACACCAGACGGCGCTCCGTGCGGATTACTCAATCACCTGGCCGCTTCGTGCGACGTCACATGTACGGACGGACCGACGGAAAAGATTGTGAGAATTTTGAACGAATTAGGCATGTACGATATCGACGAGACCGAAATGATCGACGAAATTCACCCGTACCCGGTGCTGATCAATGGGAAATTAGTGGGATATCTGGACGACGAACGCCTTTCGGATTGCGTTGGAGCCTTGAGAGAAGCCAAAGTAACCAGCACGGATGAAGAGGAATTCTCCAAATACACCGAAATCGTATTGGTACCGAGAATGGAATTCACCAATTTATACACGTCGTTATGGATTTTCACGAACGCCAGTCGTATGGTCAGGCCGGTGAAGAATTTACAGTACCGAGATGAACGAGGACAACATATGGACGAATATATCGGAACGTTCGAACAAGTGTACATGCAAATCGCCTGTTTACCAGAGGATTATGTACAAGGGGTTAGTGCGAATTGTGGCGCCATCTCTGGAGTCAAAATAGATTGGAAATTTTCGTAGGAGACGACTCATCACGAGATCTTAGCGTCGGCCATGTTCAGTTATGTGGCTAGCCTTATTCCATTTCCGGATCATAATCAAAGCCCAAGGAACGTGTATCAATGTCAGGTATGACAGGTTTTGTTATCACTGATTTTGTCGGCGATTGGGAGGACATTGGGGTCATGGCCATGTCACGGGTCTGATCCTTTCTACATGGTCCCACCATTTTCCTTGATGATGGCCATGCCATGCAAGCACAGAAAAATCGATATCAACACGCTTACAGATATCGATTTTTCAGATGAGCAAACAAACCATGGGTTCGGTCGTGCACGCTTTACCATATCGAGCTGACAATAAGCTGTATCGTTTGCAAACGCCTCAATCGCCATTGCTCAAGACCAAATCGTACGACAAATATAATATCGATCGATATCCATTGGGAACGAATGCGATCATTGCTGTGATCGCTTATACGGTGAGTTGCTGGAGTACAAACTGATTTTGGTGATTGACATTCAGCATTTCTAGGGTTACGATATGGAAGACGCGATGGTCATCAATAAATCGTCTTACGATCGAGGTTTTGCTCAAGGATCTGTGTACAAATGCGAGGTGAGTACATGATCATTGATTTTATTGATCTGATCATTGATGTGTGATTGCGCAATGGGTGCCATGCGATGGCAGATAGCTGTCCTATTTTGACTCCTGAGCCATGCAATCATCGTTTAGCATGAAAAATTGCGCAATCTGGATCATGCAAGACTAGCAATGGGCTTTGCATACAGATAAATATCATATTACGTACTTCCCTTGTTTTTCAGAGAGTCAATTTAACTGAAATTCGAAATGCTAGACCGGGTCAATTCGTATTCTCTCGAGATCCGACCAATGAAAGTTTGCAGGCGTTTCTGGACTCGGATGGATTGCCGTTTATTGGAAGGAAATACGTGGAAGGAGATCCGTTGTGCTGGTAAGGATTGATTGATTTATGCATATGCATGACAGGTCTGCAGACCAGGTTCCTTCAAGCATATAGGCTGAAGTTTGAGAATGAAGGTCAGTGTGGGCCCTGTGATGGTCTGGCCTGAGGATCTCCTTATCAGATACTGGCCACATGTCAGGTCAGATCAGTGGTGAGGCAAAAACATTTTTTGCAAAAGCAATTCAATTTGATATTTTGACTGCATTTTTCAGTTACTTGGACGTCAATACTGGCGCTTACAAAGTGAAAGAATATAAAAGCGTCGAAGTATGCTATGTGGACAATATCAAAGTATGCGGTGCTGAAAATGGAGAAGAGTTATTGAATCACGTGGTCATCATGTTGAGACATACGGTAAGCATTTTCACTATTTTAGTCCTGAAACTAACGTATTTTCTTTCAGCGCAAACCAAATATCGGTGATAAATTCGCCAGTCGACACGGTCAGAAAGGTATTTGCTCATTCCTTTGGCCAGTGGAGAATATGCCATTCACGGATTCGGGTATTGTGCCGGATATTATCTTCAATCCTCATGGATTTCCGTCTCGGATGACAGTTGGTAAATGACATTTGAATTTATGCGTACTTTAATGCAGTCTGATCGATTTGCAGGTATGATGCTCGAATGTATGGCTGGAAAATCGGCAGCTTCGCATGGATTGAAACACGACGCGACTCCGTTCACGTTCGACGAGAAATTTCCGGCGGTCAACTTTTTTGGAGAATGTTTGCAAAAGGGTGAGTGGTTCAGGCGATTTTGAGCATAATCCATGCCTTGGTTATGCCAATGGCATTTGCATGTATTCTCAGCATCATTGACATGCACTGCTTATTTCAGCCGGATACAATTATTTGGGCGAAGAACCAATGTACAGTGGTGTGGATGGTCGAGAATTTCAAGTGCAAATCTTTTTCGGAATCGTCTATTATCAGCGTCTGCGTCATATGGTTGCTGATAAATTCCAGGTGAGTGCAAAATGATTGCCATGTAATTTGCATGCTTGTAGCAGCATGATTACTTCTCAGGGTGCATGCATTGCAAGTTTAGGCAGTAAATCCCATGAACACAGATGAAGGATCATCCATTTTTGCCGATTATCCAGATCTGCATATTATGGCGGATAAAATGCTCTGTATCCAAGCATGCTTTGATCATGAGCATACTTTGAATCGATTTCAAACTTTCAATAAGTGATCTTTTTAGGTCCGTGCTGCTGGACCAGTGGATCCATTGACCTGGCAACCGGTGAAAGGTCGAAAACGTGCTGGTGGCGTTAGATTTGGCGAGATGGAACGCGATGCGTTGATCAGTCACGGTGCTGCTGGAATATTGCACGATCGATTATTTTCGTCTTCTGATAAGGATACGGTAAGTGATTTGAATCAGATTGGCTCGCAAGTTTGCATGCATGTTTCCATTGCAATCTGTGCAGATTGCAAATCAGCAGGCTGCGTGTTGGTCAGATTGCAGGTCAAGCGTTCCTAGTTCTGACGGATTTGAACTGTTGCATGAAATTGCGCAATCTGCCATGCAGGTTGCTATGCACTATTTTTATGCATCTTTTATGTTTCAGGCTCACGTTTGCACTCAGTGCGGATCGTATTTATCAATCTTACTTCAAGTACCCGAACCGAGTAAGAAAATGGTCAAAGATGAAGCCAGAATGTCGGGAGCTGAAAGCCAAGATGACGATAGCGAATCAATGGACGACGACCAGGAAGATAAAGGTGAGATCATTCAAGAATCACGCGTGCCTTATTGTCGCGTATGCAAAACGACTCTCCATGTGAAATTGATCGTCATGCCGCATATATTCAAATATTTGATGGCCGAATTGGTGAGCGTTGGTGTAAAGGTGGCTTTCCATGTGAAAGGGAGTGATGAGAAGAAATGATCGACTTGTTGTTGAAGATTTGGTTGATTTCATGATTGATTTCTTTGATGAAAGTAAAATGTCATGCTTAGATGACTATGCAATGTTTCTACTATGGCGTGACATACGCCTATGATTCATTTTTCCTTAGCAACGCGTGTAATGTTTATGTGCATAAAATTGTAGGTATTGCTTGGACCAGGTGGCTTCGTCATCGATCGCCTGAGTAAACACAAAGGTATACCTGTGTGTGTTGGAAAAGTATTGAGGACTATTCTTACGTTAGCATGCTGTGTGTTGGACACGGCAGCTTGTATTAGTTGAATGAAATCTCCCCATAATCGTTTGAAAAACACGAATGTGCCATTGATGGAAGAGCAGGTAATGCTTGAATATTATCGTTGGGATTAGTGAGGCTTTTAGTAATTGGCTTTGAACAAAGACATTTAGTGTCTTTGCTTGCCTATGTGGATGCATATATTCACTTTTGACTCCTGTCGCATATCTGTTCAGACAAAATCCTGAATTGCGCAATCTAGCTTACCAATAGGCTTTACTATTGATTGCTGATCATCCACTGCCATACTATCCCTTGAAAGTCTAAAAGGTTTTTGCATAATGAAGCATGGTTCCTTTTTTCAGCTGGAGGATTTGGCATGTCATATTGACGTGATCAGCAGTTTGGTTGAAGAAGTGAAGAAGAAGCATGCGTCCATATTGGCTGATCCGTTCAATGACATCAGTAAGTGGATGCCATTTGCCTTACTTTCCTGTCACTTATTGGCCAAACTGATTGTCACATTGCAAGATTGATCTCTATCACTGACCACCACTGATAGCATGGTCGTCTGTTGGCACCAACCTGTGATGGCCATACCCATATTTCACAGGCTGCTGATATTTGTGGTTATCATACAGTGACACTTAAATTTGCATCCATTCAGACCTATAGAAGTTAGCTGTATGCTCATCTGTCATACCAGCATGCAGCATCTATCACAAATTTGTTTTTCAGGGAAGAAGGAAGAACTCAATGAATTGCAAGAGAAAATACGACAGAATGCACATCAGATAAGGATTGCATTGAAAGGTAAGTTGCTTTCTATCAATGATAGTTGGTATGCTTATGTAGGTTAGCTAAGCAGGGACAACGATTATTGTTTGCCTAAATGCAGATGATAACTGGTCATTAGCCTGCACAATAATATTCAGAATGTTCAGGGATTATAATCTATAATCAGTCACAATATACCCAAAATACGGCATAGAAGTCTTGTTTTGAAAACTGTAATGGCCTAAGATGGGCTATGTCCAAAACAGATTGCGCAATGTTGCATGAAGCATTCATGCAACAAATCAAGATAATTTTCTTTCAGATCTGGATGATAAATTGAAAAATGAGAAACAATCTGCATCGCCTACTTATTTGCAAATGCAAAGAAATCGAGTATGTGTCTTGCATTTCCATTCTCACGTTATCTACGACATGATGCTTCATGCTTTTCAGCATTCCGCATTATCAAGAAAATTTATTGAACTCATGCGGGCATACAATGAGGACCAAATCCAGTATAAAGAACGATGTAAAGGAAGAGTTCAAAGGATGCTGGAAATCAGTAAGCCATGTCACTGCAGGCTGCCACTGAGATTTCAAAGGTTGCTGTTTTAGCTGGTACTAAAATGGATGAAGTTCAACTGGACGAAATGCTTGAACATGGAGATCCAGCAGTTTTTACCCAAGGGGTAAGTGAATTTGATGTTTTTCATGCATAAAAGACTTGCTAAAATGTGTGTATTGGCAGAAAACCAGTACAAATGTAACAGCTTTGATGCATGTAGGGCTTCTGCTGTTTGCAAATACAGCAAAAGTTGAAATGACTGCAAAACTTGTTTGCTGGAATGGGCAGAATCTGTTTTGATCTTTCTGGTAAAATTTGAAATTTGATGTATCCAGTATCATTATCAGCACTAGTGCAGGATTACAGGACCCTAATAATATCATGCATGCATGTTATGGCATGTGATGTTGCGCAATAGTATACAATCATGCAAAATGACCACTTTCAGATCCTCAGGGACGCTAAGATAGCGAAAGAAGCATTGGCTGATATCAAGGATAGGCATACAGAAATCACCAAATTGGAATCAGCTATTTTGGAACTGAATGGAATGGTGTCAGATATCGCGTTGCTGATTAATGTGCAGGTAAGATTTTATGTTGCAGTCTCATGTGGCCATGTGTGAATTGGTATGATCCCATGGATTATACCCATGGGAAGTTGAGTGATCTGCTTTACCATGCATCATGGGATAAGTGATCATGACAAAAATGGTTAAATTTCAGGGAGAAACTGTCGATCGTATTGATCTCGCTATTGATAATGCAATGGATCATGTTGAGAAAGGCGCGACCCAAACGAAAGACGCAGTTGTCAGTGCAGCTAAAGCCAGAAAGGTGATTTTTTGAACATAGAGTCCCTGACAATTTGACAAGAAGCTTTTGCTTTTCAGAAAAAGTTGTGCATCTGCCTGACGGGCATTATACTGGTGATTATATTGGCATTGATCATTGTCATATCCATTTGCACTTCCAGAACATGTTGAGAAGGCTTTCATGACATGATTTTTGGTAGCAGTTCTGTAAAGTGCTTTTGTTTTGGGTGCAGGAATGCTTTATTGCTTTATATTTGTGATTTGTTTGGTGTAATGTGATAAGGGCTATATCACTTATTGTGACCAATGATATGAGCATGGTTTTGGGAATGCTTTTGTTGAGAAGCATATTATGTATGATGGCAGTGTGTTACCGGTAACTATTATTACAACAATATGTGATTGAATGTAATAGCATAAAAAGCTGGCTATAGAATGCAGATCACCATTTTTTGACTCGGATGTCCACAGTTGATCATGGTCTTTACGAGCCCATGCCAAGTCAAACGATAGCTCGATTTTTTGAAGGAAATCTTTGCTGACTGCTATCACAGTTGTGGCTCGGGGATTTGTGCCCAAAATCATACTTGACAGAATAGAAAGAAACTCACATGCAAATGCATCAATCGAAAAATCTATTTTCATATTGAACACATTAGAATTGTTAGTCATGATTTTGATCAAAAGCTGTTTAACTTGTTTGATCTTGTGAGTGAAACATGGCTTACATGACGCAGGAAAAAATAACCATTCAAATCTCCCCGAATTGTTTCCAAAACGATGCAAACAATCAGTTACCAAAGCATTATATATCGTAAAAACATTCATTATGACAAAGCTGAACCGATAATTTGAAAATCAAAGTTATTTTATCGCTTTTGTGCAATTATGATCACAAGCAAAATCACTGTCCGTGCGTTCCCCAGATTCCACACTGTTCTGGCTGACCTGTTTCTAGCCAATGATGCGACAGATGATCAACAAGGCCGCAGCAAAGTTGTGAACCATGGTTTGTGCTGGCACCACGCCCAGGGTAATAATCATTAGGCGGTTCCCTTTTTGGTCCGACTTTGTCTTTCTTCGCAACATGATCCTTAATCATATTCTCAGCCTTGAGAGTCAAACTTGCGGCATTGCAACGATACCCACGGCAATAGCATTGTGCGCAGTCGCCATAAGTTCCATTTTTGATTTCGCACCTCTCCTCGCGTTCGATCATCGGATTACAGCCTTTTGTTGTCGATACCGGGGTTTCTGGGACTGAAAACTGTCGGAATTGTAGGCCATCTAATAGAGGATATGGTATCTACTTACGGTCTGGATAATGGCATGCATGTACGTAGCAACTTGCTCTCAAATCGCATGTGCCGCCTTTGCAACCATATCCTTCGCAGTAACATTCAGTTGGTTCTACATAAAATTTAATCTGTTTGCAGTAAACAAGAATAACAAGGTACCTTTTGCCGGAAGTTCAGTTGTTGTTGGGGGAGGTGGCAAAGTCGGTCTTTTCGCTTCGCCACTGTTACAAAAATCTTCTTGGCATCCGCATGTAAAACTAACTAAACCGTCGTCTTGCTTATGGTCTTGGCAATTGGTTATTGAACCGTGAAAGCAATCTTTCTTCGTCACCAACGACCCTATGAAGAATTTTATCGGTACAGGATAGATGCGATGAAAATCAAATACCATCAGGCGCTTTGCAATTCTGCTTCATGCAAGTTTTTCCATTACAGATGCCTTCATCGCAATGGATGCCATGATTGGATTGACATTGAAAGCATTGAATAGCGTCAGCTAAAACACATCTTGTCACAGCATCTACATATTATGAAAGTTGAACTTCATACTTTTCTCCAACATGATCATCAAAACCGTAAGTAGAAGTGCGAACTTCGCGGGCATTTGTGACCTTACAATTAGAATACGAGGTGGATGTGTAAGTAAAATCATGGTAATATTAGTGTATTTATCTGGCTTCTTCTACTAGAAGACCAAAACTTGATAGCCACTTCTCTGCTCCAACTCCCTTGAAGTAATGGGATGGGATAATGTGCCTGCCAACTCAGATCCACCAGAATTCAGTGCTGACGTTTGCGTGGGTGTTTTTCCCCAGTGGCGGATCGAATTATATGATTCATGTTTAAATTATGCTGTGGGGTGGGCAGAAGTAGCGTTGAATCGAATGGCCGTAATAGGAATGACAAACATGAGAAAACACTGAATTCCAGCGAAGATCGTGCCGTGGTGACCCACACCCTTGTCCAGCAGCATACCTTGCCGTACTGAACTGATATATCTTGTATTTTGTTGCATACTTTCTGCCTAAAAGCACCAAGTCTTTTATGCAAGATTTACCCCAAAACAAAACATCATCGGTTCAGAAACGTGTTCAAACAAATATCGCCAATTAAACCTAAACCGCAATGCCTGGCCACTTTTGTCCATCACTTTGTTGCGCATGGCTAATAAATAATCGATTTTTTATCTTATGCAATAGTGCGCCTCAGGTTAGGTAGGGATGCCCTGCGATTTCACATAACGAGGGCAAAAACTGACCAGACATTGCGGTTTAGGTTTACATGCATGGATAAAATCGATTGATATCGAGGCCAATGGAATTCTTCGTATGATGAGGGTCGAGATGAATTAGCACAGCCGAAAAGGCAATTGTGATTGATGCGATCAACGTCATCAAGAATGGCCAGCAGATCACGAAAGATGCTTTTGGAATTCATGAAAGATCTGCTGAATAATTTATCCAGCGAATGCATGGCTAAAGCTTGAACAGTTAACAGAAGAAAATGCTTGTGAGGATAGACATTGATAGCCATGGTGACAAGAAAATTATACTGTACAAGTAGAAAATCGTTTTACGAGCCAGTGATACGCTGAGTAGTTGCATTGATGGTGCACAAGTAAAACTTTTGCTAATCTGCAGGTTCAGAAATATGTACCCTACATTTCTCATACAAAAAAAACATGTTGGAATAACAGCTGCCTGGTTTTCGCCTCCCACATTTCCCAGATATTTTGATCAATGCCTGCGTTTGTTAGCTCACGAAAGCGAACGCCTGATTGTAGCAGTTGGTGTCTATAAATCTTCAAACACCCAATCTTATCACTTGATTTCAAAGAACGACAGTCGTAGTTATTCTCACAAAGAAAATGCCACCTTCAAAACCCACTCTTTCGAAGCGCATATAGTCGGATTTTTTAACCGCCGGCATTGAAAAAGATAGGGCTGCTCGTTCATTGGACGCCTAGGGGCCTACGTCAGCAAGACCGCCCATTGGAACAGGTGTTTTAAAACCGAAAATGAACAGGTGCTTTGCTGGTAAGGCAGAAATCAATACGCTACAGTGACCTTTGTTAAAACCAGGTACAATGGTAGAATGACTGTAGCAGCCTATAGCTGGCTCAGCAACCAATCAAAATGAGCCAGTATCTTTTTCAATGCCGGCGGTTAAAAAATCCGACTATAAAAGTCCCCCAGAAAACATATCTGGGAACTGGGAAATCGGTTGCTATTCTCTGCTCTGACGATATTGACTCTAAAGGTTTTCAGTTATGAAGGCGGTTTTGGGATTTGTAGGTGAGAAAATTGCATTTGCCAGTGAATTCTTCTCATTTTCATGAGATTCGAATGAATTTTCATTGCAGTTCTTATCATGTTCACTGGCCAAGTCCTCGGCAGGGGCAGCTCGGAAGAAGGCGGTCAGGTCAACATCGGCGGGCATCTGAATATGCTCCGCAATGCCATTGGTGCCAAAGTGGGTGCCCGCAGCTTTGGGCCCACTGACAATCAAGCAGCCGTCCGTTGCTTCGACAATTGTAACCAACTGTTTTCTCGCAAATTACACGAGAAAATCCCCAATCCGGTGTATACAACCCCAGCAGAGTATGCAGCAATTGATTGCGAGTAAGCACCAGCACACATTCATAGTTGCAAGCTGCCCGCTAGGACAGCGATTTCCCTTGCAGATTGCGCAATTCCACCAGACCTTGCTTTGAGCAATGTCCAGAAAGCAAGGAAAGATCATTGTACCTGAAACAAAATGACTTCGTTCTCTACTCATGCCATGAAACAAGTCAGAAATGATATTCTAGATCTGTTTTAAAATTTTCTGCATCAAAAGTTTTTTTAGCTTTGCTGCAGCATTTGCAATGCATCATTGACAGTGTGAATTCAACCATGGAAATGTGCACCAGCGACGAAAAATGCGGCAGTGCTGAGGAGAAGATCTACCGGCCCGATCGAATGCGAGAATGTTTTCAGAATTTCACCAGAGAATCGGACGAATTTCAACTGTGTCGAAATGAACACGAAGTGGCCCACTTGAACAATATGTGCAAGTATGTCTTTATGAAAAATTCTCCTTCCTCGTTGACTCACATGCTTGCAGATGGGGAAAATGCATGGCCACGTGCACCAAACCAACGGTTACTGAGCGATGTGGTCGAGCGGCTGTGACCGATGCAATCAATGTCATCAAGAAAGGCCAGCAGTATTTGAGAGATGCATACGAGATACAAGAAAGATCAAATGAAGTACCGAGAGAATGCTTGGTCACGCTTGATGCTTGAAACGGTCGTGGAACCTTGCGATAGAAAGGATATGATTGCAAGTTGATGATAATTCACCGTATTATAGAAATCAAATATTTAGATAAGGTCATTTTGGCGGAAAAGTGTGCACGATTCATGGTGTTGGCAACTTTCAGTACATTGAATTTTTGCACATTTTGACCTCATCAAAACCTAAAAGGGCACCTCTGCAGTATCCAAACATGATGCTCATATCACTTTTGCCATTATTTTTCTATGTTCAGGGGGAGTGAATTCAGAGTGTTTTCTCTCGTCTTTCGATGGTGTGCTCAATAAAGAAGAAATCGTCTTATTCAGTATTCTTATTCATTCATCCATCGAATTCCATTGGATCAGCTGGACGCCACCAAAGGTCAGCTCCAGGCTCGATCGCGATCATCGATATCAGTGGACGCCGTCAATGGTCAGCTCCCTCCTGAATCGATCCAATTCAACCAATCAATCAGAAATCGATACCCGAATCATCAAACATCCGAATCAAACAGAAACATCCATTCGTGCCCCTCTCTCACCGAACCATATCAGTAAGCCATAAAATATACTTCTTCACACCTGTACGTTTTTGGTTTTGAGGTCGATGGCCTCCCACGAAATTTTTTAGCCCCTCCCGAAATTTTTCGCCAGCTACGCCCCTGCTTACTACGTTTCCATCTACCAACAAATGCCTTTGACTATTTGCAAGATATTTTGCAATATGTACGTATATCAGTATCTTTTATTTCTCAGAATTCTAACTTGATTTATTAATTCACTAAAACAAGGAATAAACAATGCATTAATCGCCAGTTAATATTACAAAGTGTACTGTCAAATTAATTCAGTTATCAATGAAGTATTCATACCGTATGATTTTAAATTCCCGCCAGCGCCAAGGGTAGACAAATGATCCTTATATCAACTGGTAAAGGCCCTGTGCGAATTTTCGTCAGACAAACGTCATGTGCTTCTGCGTAGACGAATTTTTGTCGAATCCTGCCCAATTTGGTATAGTCAGTTTAGTATTTTTCCTGGCTGGGATAAAGGATGGTCGTCTCTTGGAAATTGTCTTGAATTAATGATAGGCAGCAGGCAAATAAACCATTACCTCGCATTTGCGGATAATAATTTTCGACAACACGTTGGGATATAATGGATGATGATTACTGTGGAATCAGCTGGCGTGATTTGAAAATTGGATGGCCTCATTTTCAAGTACTGGATGTAAATTACGCTGATTGTTTTTGGTTTTATTGTAGAAGATGGTGGAAATTTTCATTGCGTGTGGCTGTCATCTTTGGAAGTAGGTTTAAGGCAAAGAAATTGTGTCTGGATTTAACTAGGCTGTTATGAGTAACTCAACTCATAACTTAAAACTTGAGTTTTCGGGGCTTGGACTCATAACTCAACTCAACTCAGAACCTTTCCAAAAACTCAACTCATAACTCAAAACTGGGAACTCAAAACTCAAAACTAATTTTGAGTTGGTGAACAGCATTCGATTTTCATGGTTTTTTGTGTCCATGGCTACGTACAAGGCCATTTTTTCATGAAAATTGCATATTTTCAAGTGAAATTGTTGCATACTTCGCATTCCATACATGGAATGATAAGACCAGCTTATATGACCCATGTCTATGCACATGGAGAACTGGTATTTCATATCCTGCATTCGTGCCTATTCACTGTTGAAACTTCATTCTATATTATACGACTCCTGGTTGAATGGTTGTGTTCTTCTCCCCTTCTAACAGAAATATCATCAGCAAATGTGACCGTACCAGCTTTTGATGGAGATAGTGACTGCTTGTTTCACTTACACCGTAAACCACCCCTTTGAGGGCACTTGAAAAATGTTACTCTCCCTCGATTAACCACCCCAGTCTCAATCTTCTACAGTATTCTGACTACAGCCATTGTGACCAGTGGTCATTAGTCTATTTGAAAAAATACAACCACTGTGGTTATATTCGAGTATGTATGATAAATGCTCAAGTGAAAAATTTAGGTCCAAATTTACACTAATTCAGCATTTTTAATGCAAAATACAAAACTCCTAACTCAAAACTCAAAACTTGAGTTTTTGAAGGATTTTAGTTTTGAGTAACTCAACTCAACTCGAAACTGCTGGAGTTTTGAGCAACTCAACTCAAAACCAAAAAAGCCAACTCATAACAGTCCTAGATTTAACTGATCGTTTGCCATTGTGCCATTGGAAAAAAGTAATAATCTAATGAAGAATTTTTGCGCTGACAAAATTTTTCACTTCAAAATTGGTACATTTTCGTCATTTTGGTGTTCATTTATTTACAAACGAGTATGGTACCGTTCAATGAGACAAAATATTGGATGCAATTGTCAGAACAAGTGATTTTGTGGCGAACCAAGTTAGAATTAGGAGCATCAGGTGACAAAATTTTAAAATTGGGCATGTTTAGGGAGGGTGCTGATATGGATATAGAGGATCTAGATCCGATTGTGAAAGCAGAAATGCAAGATTTCATGTAGATATTATAAGGACAAAACTTGCGAAACGTCAGCAAGAGTTTGTTCTTTTCGTCTGGACCATGCTTCATTTCAACCAGGTTATTAATTTGGAAAATGGGGTCAGGCAAGTAGTATATTTGAGTTGAGACTTGCTGTACTAGGCCTGGCCGTCGCATTGTGGATTCTCAGATTCTTATTGACTATGGTCATTTGCTTTCTAATTAAGAAGCTTTTGCGGATGTCACCAGTATTGATTGCTGATTTATTCCAGCTGACAATGTCGATCGCAAAAAAGCCACATTCTTGCCTGAGTTCATTCATGCAATCCTCATATTTTATTCTGAAAACAGATATTGTGATCAGAAGTGAGCAGTTGAATCGAGAATTTCGTTGGACATTTTGTAGGCATCTTTGGATCGACAGCATGGCCAAATTTCGAGTGAATGGTTTCTGGTCGTTGGAGCACAATCGATTGGGCCATTTTCCGGCTACCAGAGTGGTGATATCGATACTGCAGGTGCTGACCCGGCCTGATCACATCTGGAAATTGCTGGACGACGATGAAAAAACGCTCTGGAGAGTGAAAGAGGACTCCAGGCTTGAATCGGACGCTGGCAAAGCAATTATTCAAATGAGAATGGCGCTGGCACCGAAAAAGCGGTGTAAATTTATGTTGAACATTTTTTTCGTATTACGCAATTCACGATAAGTATCATAGTCGCATGGAACAAGTTTTCGGGATTGAAATGTCCATCGCTATGACCTGTCAGACAGCAGACCCAATTTGTCAGGATGCTCATGTGTGAACCATCCCTTTTAGAAAAATCGTTCAGTCGAACACGAAAAGGAAATCCACTAACGCACAAATATCCGCACAATTCGCTTGTACAAAAGCTAACTCTTATCCACTCCATTTGGATCATTACAAGACAAATAGAAAATACTGAAAATGATGATCAGATCACTCTTGGCTATTTGAAAAATTTGCATAAAATTATAACCAAATACTCTGGGTTGGCCATATCAAAGCAAAGCAAAGAGTCATTCCAGCTGGTGGGTCGTTCACGTTATTCCGTCATTTCATTTGGATAAAAAGAATATCAGAAATAGTTCATTGCACTCTGTGAAATGAAATCTCAAACACCAAAACGCATCACGAAGCGGATGCTCATGGCATCAAGCTACCAGGCAAGAATGTAGCCAGATTGCGTCCTGTTGAGAAATGTGGGAAGATGACTGCAGGTCAAATGTCTAAATTTCAAATAATGGTGTTCAAAAACTGATTTTGGACATGTGACAAAAGCGTATTACGTGCGATGCTTGACTCACAGAAGTGGCAAGACATGACAAAGATCGTTCATTGAGATTGTGTAAATGAGATCGATCAAGTTGGTGACAACCATCACAGACCGCATGCCAACCAGCCCAGAAGATAGGGAATTCCTGGTACAAGATCGGTTGAAAAGACGCAGTTCACAACTGAATTTGCAAAGTCCGCTATTTCGATTAATGCTGCTGAAACTAGGCACTGATGGATTTCTGGATTTCCAATGAAGATTGAAACGCATGTGGTGATGAGTTTCACATCCATCAATATCGGCTCGATATACAATTCACAGCATTATTGATTGGACGTGTTTTGTGCAGACGCAGCTCAAGTCTTGCAGTACATTCAGCAATTTCCGTATGGAAACGCATTGTGGCTATGTGCAAACCAATTATTGGCATGACATCTGCCTGAATCCTGGAGAAAACGTTTTTCCCCTTCCTTGCCTGTTAAACAATATATTTAGCCAGTTTGCATTAGCTGTTCATGGGATCGAGATAATTTTCGAATTATTAAAAAAGGCAGGAAATAAATCTGCAAAATTATGCCTTTGCACTCTTGCCTCACGTCAGCAACAAGCACCATATTGAAGCAGTCACCCACTTCATAAGCAGTTCATAAAGAGATGTTGCTTCTGGTGAGTTTAGGTTTGCAAAATTCAACTGGCATGTGGTATTGCGCCGAGAACGCCAAGGGCGACGCGGAAGTGTTCAAAGCAAGAGCGTTTCATCAAAATCCAGCCTCAATCTTCACCCTCGTTTTTGCAGCGTACGTGGCTCAACTGTCTGGATCATATGACCGGCGATCACAGCAATTGCACGCACGATCCCGATCAAGAGGATAGAACGGCTCCGATTATACCGCATCTGTATACTGGATGGAAGGATGGCCGGGATATGACGAAAGGTCGGCTGGAAAGAACACATCCAGGAATCTCCCAACATCGAATTGCAGAAGCAGTGATTGTTGTGGATCGGCTTGGATATAAAACTCATGATATGTGTGCAGAAAGAACATTGAATCCTGTGCCTTCAATGTGTATTCAAAAAATGTCGAATCTGGGAAGACTTCGGCCATGATAGATGGCCAGAGACAATGACTGATACTTTCCAAAACTGGAAAGACATCTAAACCTGTGATCACGCGGTCAAAAGGATTTCTTGTGTCGTTTACCTAAAGTTGCATCATAAATGGTACCGATATGACCACAGTGAAGTATTCAAAGCAAATAGAATGATCCCGACAAACGCCAAGAAATTTTGCAAACCACAGGGTACTGAGACGGTGCCGATTGTTACTGACAGGTACGTTTTTAATCATATGTATGTTACTTCAGGGAATCCGACTTCAAAAAATTCAAATCCTGAAGCGAACATATTCTGTCAGATGAAAGAACATGGCGTCAGGGATTCCCTGATCCATGAGGCTGAGGGGTTTCAAGAAGCCGTTCCACTGCTAATCCAGGTAAGCATATGATTCCACCAGCATGCAGAAATGCTTTGACCTCTGAATTCTTGAATGATGCAATTTTGCGCGGATACCAGACACCTCATCGTTGTGCATGCGAAGACAATGCGCAAGCAACTTCATTGGTATTGATCAATCTCGTTGACCATTATATTGAATCACTGTCGATTGGTGGCAATATGCTCATATATCTGAAGGATATTCATGTCGATCTGCGGCCGCGTTGGTGTATTGCATTTTGTGGTGCTATCAAATCGATGATCGAACATTCATCCCTTCTGACAGGTAAGCTTGCAACACCATTAGCCATTGTCCCGTACCATTTCTTTCAATTAATTTGCTTACTTTATATTTTTTGGGCAATACTGCTTTCACCTGAGATAAGGTCAAATTACCAGATTCATGGCCAAGATTATCCAACTACAAATATTATAATTATCGTTACGTGATTCTTCGATGGGTTGATGACACTGGCCAACAATAAAATGTCCTTTAGATAAAAAGTTCTTACAGTTTGACGGACCATCAATCATTGTAATTGATTGCTCTACAATGAGTGAAGCATACGAGTAATTCTGATTACGAAGTCAGGTTATGACTGGCGTAAGTTTCTGCAGGCTAACATATCTCGAGCCAACAACTACGACCTATTTGTTGGTTGAGTTGACTTCACAGTTTTAAGATAGCGCAAGTTAAATTATGCTGAATGCCCTGATCCACTGCTTGAATGGAATTACAGCGGATTTGATGTGAAGTTCTTTATTGATACAAGAGCATCTTGACTGCATACCTGAAATGAATAATTCTGAATTTGTTTAATGCGTCATGATTTATTTGCCAGCAGTGAGAATAGTCACAACTGTGAAGTCACCGGTTACAATTCAATGCACGCCCAAACTTCTGCCATGGAATTGCATACGAAAAAATCATCGCTTCTGTCACAACTACAAAGAATATCGAGTCAAAATCATCACAAGGCCTGGAATTGCCTAGAACAATATCCTGCTTCAGTTAATTCTTGAAATCCTCACATTTTTTTCTGAAATCAGATATTGATCAGAAGTGACTGGAGTTGCTCGTCCACGATCGGTATCACATCGTTTTCTGTCCAGGTTTTTGCAGTAGTCCACGATGCAAACGTCGACCGGGACCACATACATGACGCCAAGGAAGTCCTGATTCATGAAGCCGAGGAGCGTAAGTAGCCGGTCCACTGGTAAGATAGATTTGCAATTAGCTCCGCCAACAGGCAGATATCCATTGACCTACGAATTTTTGAAAGATGCATTCATGTGTGACACCAGACACCACATCGTAAACTGGCAGCTCATCGGCAAGTGCTAATTTCCCTGAAACAACGCATTGGAGAAAAGATGTATGATTTCATCCGCTCGATTGCGAGTTAGGAGATGTAGCATATGGGCATTTGGCGGATGTAGACCGTCAGGATAGTCTGATTTCCCCATCATGTTTTAGATAAGCATTAGATGATATCGTTGTAACGTTTCATATTCGATTTGGTAATAATCGTGTTTCTATTTTTTGAAGGATTGTTCAGGACTCTTTTCAGCTTGCACAGACTTCACTTGTGGAAAGCATATGCTGACATGAGGACCTTCCTGCTTATCAATCATGCAGCCTAAATCGTAAATCAATGATTACTGTCGTCGCATCTTCACTTGGGAAGTCATTAGGGTAGAGGTCACATAATACGAAAATCCGTCAACTGATCAAAGTTTTATGCACGGGCATAGATATCGATTTGTGCCTGGAAGTGAGTACGAAACTGGCTCAAATAAAGCAGTTCATACAATTGCGGTAATAGATCTGATCTGATTGGCTAATTGAGTGACACGAAATTCTGATTGGCTGATTGATGGTAGTCAAAATTTTCAGGCCAATTTCCTGGTGGTCACAATGCGGAGTATAAAAGAGAAAACAGTAAAAAGCATGGCTCATTTTGATAGTCAATTTCTTGCCTTAACCAGTATCAAATCTGAACCATGTCTTCCATTCGAAGTGCATTATTGAAAAAAAAAGCCTCGCTCGAGCACCATTTGGATCTCCTCCGAACAAGCAATGCGAAATTTGTGGCGATGTCTGTATAATTTCTCCAAACATCCATGATGCATTACTTTATCCAGAAATAGAAACAGGACAAATGGGAAGATTTCTTATTGATATCATTGATGGGCACAACAAGTGCACAACAAATGTATAAATGACCTGGACCACAAACATATCTCCGAACTGTCTACTGACTGCTTTATTGAAAGCATGGTCGTAGCTCTTGAGGTTCTGATACGTAATAAGCTAGAGGAAAGACTTCGTTTCATGGAAATAATTGCAAAACTAACCATGACTAATGAACCATCTCACCACGATCCGTTTCGTGTAATTGATGAAAAGATGGAAATAGAAAACATAAGATTCGACCTTAAACTACAGGGCATCTAGATAGTATTAAGTCGTTAGGCTAATCTTTGAAAAAGATTATAACCCTTCAGGTTAATCTCTGAGAAATTATGCCATATTACGTCTAACAACTAGAAGATACCTGAAATATTTACAGTGTACAAAAATTTATTAAATCCAAAGTAGAAGCATCAAGTCAAATCCACATCAGAATGACTTACATTCAGTACATAATGGACATTTCGTAAACTAGCAGCTCATGCGCATCAGCAGGAGGTAATTCCATGACAGCTTTTTGGAGAGGTGTGTATGTTCATTGCTAGATTGCATTGGGAGTTGTGCCTTTCTTCCAGCCTAACGAAAAGTTTCAGGTTAATGGTAAAAATGCTATCAGAGAGAGGTAGAGCATGATTTTATCATTTATTTTCA